>PVKA01042371.1:0-17430 GCA_004027165.1 Ctenomys sociabilis | reverse complement strand
AAAAAAAAAAAAAAAAAAAAAAAAAAAAAAAAAAAAAAAAAAAAAAGCATGTATAGAACAGAATAGGCATAGAACACTTCCTGGTAAAGAATATCATAAATGTTCGTTGTCAATTTATGTTTCTATAATTATGGCCTTCACACTCAGCTTCCACCCCAGTCCTTATTTTTTTAATTTTCAGACCGGGTCTCACTGAGTTACTAAACTGCCCAGTCTGGCTCAAATTCAGTCTTCCAGAGTGTTGGATTACAGGTGTGTCCCACTACACCCAGGTCACTGTCCCTATTATTACTGTTATTTTTATTCATGTATCTCTTAATTACTTTAGTAATAAAAAAAAATACAGTTAGGACCCCTTTCTTCTTTTTAGGAGTAAGAAGGTTAGTGTGCCGCACTCTACAATTTCACTTAAAAAAAGTATGACTTGTTACAAAATATATAGCTATGAATTTTGAATGTGAAGGCTTATGGTGCTGAAGACTAAACCCATGGTCTCACATACAGTAGGCAAATACTCTACTACTGAGCTACCCCCAACCCCATAGGCTTTATATATTTTTAAAATATACCTTCTAAAGCAAAAACTCTCTCTTCCAGAGGAGGTCTGACTTTTGCCCTAACTCCTAGGAGGTTAACTCTAAACCTCTGGAACTTCCCACATGGCAGGAGTACCTGTGTTATTCTCGTTTTTTATTTTATTTTATTTTATTTTTTTGGCAGAACCGGGGATTGAACTCAGGCCCTTGCACTTGCCAGGGAAGCGCTTATTCCACTGAGCCATCCTCCCAGCCCACCTGTGTTATTCTCAATGGGGCTCCCAGATCACATAGTGATAGTTTATGTTATGAAGACTCAAAGTGGAGGCTGGCAATGCCAGGAAAACCACCCATGCAATTAGAAGATATTATCAGCCTAACCTCTTGGAAAGAGGCATGGCTAGAAACAGAATTCAACATGAGCATAATTCAATCAACTATGCCTACGTAATGGACGCTCTACCAAACTCTTCACATGAAACCTGAGTTGACTTTCTGAGTCAGCAATATTTGGTATAGACAGCTGCATGGTGATGCATCCCTGAGGACATTCCATCCTGACATTCCAGATGACAAAGGAAACTTCCCAGATTCCTTTGCATTCTTGTGCTATGCTAAGACTACAATCATGAGTACAGTGCTTTCCTAAATTCTGTGAGTTATTCTAGTAAACTACTGGACTTGAGGGTAGCTGGAGAACCCTGAATTGGTAAGTAGCCAAGGAGGTAAGCTTGGGCTGTGTCTGAAAGGAGCTGTTCTCTATATAGCACAAATTGGTAAACTTCTTATAGTACTTTATTTTTCTGTTTCAAGAGACAAAGGAGGAACTTCTTACCTGTATCAAAACATTTAATAGAATAATCTGCTAATGCCACAAGGAATTCAGACTTTCTACGAAGATTAAAGGCCAGAGCTGTGCAAGCTTGTGCTGTTCGCTGAACAAGATTAAACCTATTGAGAGATCACTGTGTTAGTATCAGAAGTTCCACCAATAATCAAAAATGTTATATTGCAGGAATCCTTAAAGGTAAAAAAAAAGTGTTGAGCATAGTGGCACAGGTATGTAGCCCAGCACTGGAGAGACTGAAGTAGGAGGATCTCCATGGGTCTTAGGCCAGCCTGGGATACACAGTGAGTTCAAATGCCAGCCTGGACTACCTGGAGAGATCCTGTCTCACACACAAAGAAAAAAATAAAATAAAATAAAAGCCATTTAGTAGGCCAAAAAACATTACAAAAGGTGCAAGTGCTATGTTTCACAACAGAAAACTGGATTTCACTTGCACTAAATGGGAAGTTATCAAAAGTTTTTAGCACAGTATAATTATGATCAGCATGTTGTTTAGGAAGACAACCCTGGCAGCAATGGCAAATAGCTGGATACAGGGGCAAGGAAAAAAGCAGCTGTTAATGGCTTGTGTCTAGATGGGCCCCCAAAGCACATCTAGACTCACAGGGTTTGCTGGAGGTGGCTGAATATAGAGTATGTGATTGACTTGTAATGCAGTGCTGGGATTAGGTACAGGAATGAAGATGAGTGACTGCTCAATCAATCCACTGACTGGATTAGCACAACCCTAATCCTGGTAGACTGAATACAATAAAAGGGACAGAAAGAGGCTCCTCTTGCTCTCGTTGTTTTTGCTGTCTTCCACCACCATGAACTGCTGCCCCTCTGCTATGTGCCATGCTGCCTTGTAGCCAGTGGATTATGCACTGAAGTCTTAATAGGCTGTGAGCTAAATAACCTATTACCCTTTAACTTTGTAGGGTATTTGGTCTCACCAACAAAAGTAGTAGTCAACACAAGAGCTCATTTAGAAAGCTGCCAGAAAACCCTGATCAGAGATACAGGCACATAACAGAAAGGCAAAAGTGAGGTTTCAGAAGTTCAGCAGAAAGAGACTTGCTTTGTATGCGTTAAATGTGTGTGCAGAAGAAAAGTAAGAAATTTCTCAACATGTTGGGGCTGGAGAGATTGCTCAGTGGTATAAGTGCCTGCCTAGCAAGCACTATGTCCTGAGTTTGATCCCTGGTACTACAAAAAAAAAAAAAAAAAAAGAAAGAAAAAAAGAAATGCATCACATATCAAATAGAGCTAAGAATAAAGACTTTATAAGGCTGTCTTGATTAAGTAATATACAATAAGTGCTTAATAGACTAACACACACACCTGGAATTTATTTAAAAAAAAAAAACTAGGCACTGAGCTTAGGCAAATGGAAACAAACCTGAGAATAGAAAAAATACTAATTCTCATTTTAAACATGTTGAAGCTAAGCCTCATAAAAAGAGCCATGCTGTAAAAAAAAAAAAAAAAAAAATGGTCTACATAGGCAATTTTAAATTTTTCGACTTCTAGGAAGATGGCAGAGTAGTAAACAGCAAAAAGCATCTCAGAATTGCTGTCCAGACACTGGACTACAGCAACTCAAGGAAGACAAGGAGGGAAGTAGGTTTCCTGAAGTATGAAATGAAGCCCACAGGGAGAACAAAGAGAAACAGCAACAATGAAGGAGGTAGCTGACGCACCTTCTCCTGGAGTCAGGACTCACTATGAGAGAGAAGCAGTTCAAACCTGCAGACACACAGTGCAATAAAGCTGGAAGAAATCAATAGCAAAAGAAACCACAAGAACTTCATAAATGTGAAAATTAAGTAACACCATTCTGGACTACCAGAGTCACAGACGAAATTAAAGAAATTGCACAGTTTCTACAATTAAGTGATAAAGTCAATAAAACATACTGGAATTTATGGAACACAATGAAAGCAGTCCTGGGGAGTTAGCTCAGCAGTATAGGCACTTGCCTGGCAAGCACAAGGTCCTGAGTTCAATCTCCAGTACCGCAAAAAAAAGAAAGCAGTCCTAAGAGGGAAGCTGACAGCACTGAATACCCATAACAGAAAAACAGACCAAGTGCAAATAAATAGCTTAATGTTGAACCTTAAGCTTCTAAAGAAAAGAAGAGTAAGTCAAGCCCAAAGATTGTATGAGGGAAGAAATTATAAAGATCAGAGCAAAAAGTAATGCACTGGAGACTAAGTAAGCAAGAATTAATGAATCAAAGAGTTGGCACTTTGAAAGACTAAAATTGACCAACCCTGAGCCAACCTTATAAAAAAAAAAAAAATGGAAAAGATTCAATCCATGCACTTAGGAATAAAAAGAATGAGATCACAGAAGACCCTACAGAAATCCAAACAATCACTTATTTCTACTTTGAGAGCTTGGATTCTAATAAGATAGAAAATGCGGAACAAATGGACAGCTTCTGAGATACATATGAATTACCAAAGCTGAACCAAGACATAAGAATCCTAAATAGAGAAATGGGCATCTGAGATGAATACACACTTCTCAGAGGACGAAATTAAAGAAGCAAACAAATGTATGAAAAAATGCTCCACATCGCTAGTCATCCGTGAAATGCAAATAAAAACAACACTGAGATACCATCTCACTCCAGAAAGAATGGCTATCATAAGGAAATCAAACTAACAACAAATGTTGGAGAGGTTGTGGGGAAAAAGGAACACTTCTCCACTGTTGGTGGGTATGTAGATTGGTACAACCATTGTGGAGGTCAGCGTGGAGACTCCTCAAAAGAGTAGGACTAGAAATCCCATTTAAGCCAGCTATCCCCCTACTGGGAATTTTCCCAGAGGAACTGAAAACATTGTACCATAGTGATATATGTGTACCTATGTTTATAGCAGCACTATGTGTGATAGCAAAATCTTGGAAACAACCAAGATGTCCATCACATGAGGAATGGTTGAAAAAGATGTGGTATTTTTATACAATGGAGTATTACTCAGCTATTAAGAATGATAAGCTTGAAGCATTTATACTGAAGTGGATGCCACTTGTACATATACTCATAAGTGAAATAAACCAGACACACATGTGTAAATATCGTTGGGCGTGGTGGCGCATGCCTGTAATCCCAGCACTCGGGAGGCTGAGGCAGGAGGATTGTGAGTTTGAGACCAGCCTGAGCTACAAAGAGGGCTTAAGGCCAGCCTGAACTGCATAGTGAGACCCTGTCTCAAAAAGACAAAAAAAAAAAAAAAAAAGTGTAAATATCGTATAGTCTCCCTAGTATAAGAAGCAAAAAAAGCAGAAATACAAATGGAAACATACAACAACAACTAAAAACAATTGAGTCAGAAATGGCAAAGTGAATGGCATATACTGCAGGATACTGATCAGCTTTTCTTCTGGATGGTTAACAACCTAAGTTCACAGATCAAAATTGGAGAAATAGAAGAGCCATAAGGCCAGGAAACATTTTGGCCCTAGCCTTTCAAGGTCAGCGAAGACTCAGGACATAGGTGAACCTGTACTGCAACATCATGAAACTCAGTTGAGCTCCAAATTTTCTGAACAAGGAGATTATGGAGCCACAGAGGAAAGACATCGAAGTTCTATAGTGTGCCTGGGGAGAATCACATGGAGAGAAAACTTTCTCTCAGGCTCTCACAGAGAGCAAACTGGTCAAGCATTGGCTGTGACTCATCCACATGGATGACACAGACAAAGGATTTACAGAATAAGGTACAGGACTACAAGATAAACCCTGAGGGGACTTCACTGACCTCATAAGAAACATAAAGTACATGTGTTTGTATATAGGTCTTGCTCTATTTAGGTCTTAACCATCCAGCAGAAAAGTATAAAAATGAAGTACACACCACGGGGCCATAATAATGTTGAGCTGTAAATGGCTATGGTCGACAACTTCTTCGGATAACTCACTATTGTTGTGGAATGCTGGACTGTGTTGGATTGTGTCGTCGAGTTCAGGTACCTAAATTAGTTGAATGACAATGGAGTGCCCATCTTTGACAGGTGTAGACAAAGGAAGGGGTATAGAAAGGAAGAATCATGATGTGTGTGTATAGACAGTACAGTTGAGATAGATAACGTTGTGCTTCTACATAATCCTAGGAGAGGCAAGATCTGCACTAATGGTGGTTGGATAGGATATTATGTTGGCTTCTAGTACTATGGACAACCACTAGGAAAATAACAAGGTAGAAAGTATTAATTATTGAATCTTTGATGTAATTCAGGTATAAAAAATAAGATACGCAAAGAGCTACACTCTCTTAATTTACTGATAAGAGACATATGGTATAATAATGTCTGTTAAGTATAGTATCATGTATGCACCTTCTATGATACCAAAACATTATGAAAACAGTTTGCAATGTATTAATTTATGAAATTCATCTTGTCAAGGTATCTTAAAACTGTCTCATTGATATTTGTACTTCAATAAAACAAAAATAAAAATTTAAAAAAAATCCTAAATACACCAATTTTAATCAATGAAATCAGAGTGATAATTAAAAGCCTAGCAAGACCCAGAATACACCTCAGTGGCATAGTACCTGCCTGGCAAGTTCAACGTGCTTAGTTTGATTGCCAGTACCACAAAAACAAACAGAAACAACCAACCACCAACAAAGAAAAGCCCAGGCCCTAAAGGATCCTATAAGAAATTTTCTTTCTGCTGAACCAGGGATTGATCCTATAAGAAATTTAGAGAAGACCTAACACTACTATTTCTCAAACTCTTTAATGAAACCGGCAGGGAAGCAAATACTTCCAAATACATATTCTTGGAAGCAAGCATTACCTTGACATCAAAACCAGAAAAAGACCCAATTAAAAGAACTACAGACCAGTTTCCCTGATGAACACAAATGCAAAAGTCCTCAATAAGATACTGGCAAAGAGAATGCAGCAAATCATCAAGGTGATTTTACACCATGATCAAGTAGGATTCATCCCAGTGACGCAGGGATGGTTGAATACATACAAATCAATAAATGTATTACACCATATTAACACAGCCAAGGACAAAAATTATATGATCATCTCAATAGATGCAGAAAACATGTTTGACAGAGTCCAACAATCATTCATGATAAAAGCCCTACAGAAAATTAGAATAAGTCTTTATTGCAATCTGACAAGTCATTTATGAGAAACCAAAAGCCAGCATCACACTAAATGGTGAAAAACTGAAAACTTTCACTCTGAAAGCAGTAACAAAACAAGATGTCCACTGTCTCCATTCTTATTCAACATAGTTCTGGAACCTTTACCCAAAGCAATTAAGACAAGAAAGGACTAAGGACAGGAAAGGAAGAAGCTAAATTATCATTTGTGAATAACATGACACTCTACATGGAAGACCCTCCAAATTCCACTGAAAGACTTCTGGGGCTAGCCAAATAGCTCAGCAGATTAAAGCAACTGCAAGCAGGCACAGGGGTCAGGGGTTCAATCTCAGGGCCTGCTGTGCCAGCCCCACTGAGACAGCAATTGAGACTGGGTGTGGTGGGTGGCACCCCTGTAATCCCAGCTCTTGGGAGGCTGTAAACAGGCAGATCACTATGAGTCTGATCAAGTAGTGAGACCCTGAACACCCTGTAGACGTTTCCATGAAATACAAAAAAAAAAAAAAAAAAAAGGCTTCTATATTTAATAACAAAATTCATTAACACAGTTCAATATAAAATCTGCACCCACAAATCAACAGCATTCTTGTACTCAGATAACAAATTCACTAAGAGAAATAAGAAAAATACCTTTCACAACAGCCACTACAAAATAAAATGCCTAGGAATCAACCTAACAAAGGTAGTAAAAGACCTTTACATTGAAACTACATTGCTCTGAAAAAAGGAGACTGAAAAGTATGTTACAAAATGGAAAGATAGCCCTTGCTCTTAGGTAGGAAGAACCAATACAGTGAAAATGGCCATATTTCCAAAATTGTTATACAGGTTTAAGGCAATCCTAATCAACATACCAATAGTATATCTCACAAAGTTAGAGAAAACAATCCTAAAATTCATGTAGAACCAAGAGAGACCTAAAATAACACAGCAATTCTGGCCAACAAACACAAAGCAGGGGCATAACAAGCTTTGACTTGAAATTATACTATAAACTACTGTGATCAAAACAGCATGGTACTGGCCAAACAAAACAAGCAAGCCGGGAGCTGGGGAGATGGCTCAGTGGAATAAGTGCTTCTCTGGCAAGCACAAGGGTCTGAGTTCAATCCCCAGTTCCACAAAAAAAAAACCCGAACAAACCAAAAACCCAGACTGAATAATCAATGGAACACATTTAAATATAGAGAAACAACTCCAAACATATTCAGCTACCTTATCTCTGACAAAGGTGCCAAAACCTTCACTGGAAGAAAGACAGCCTCTTTAATAAATGGTGCTGGAAAAACTGGCTTTCCACAGCTGGATTAAAACTAGACCCACATATTGCACCATGCACCAAACTAAAATTGAAGTGAGTCAAAGATATAAATATTAAAACAGAAACACTAAATCTGTTGCAAGAATTCTAAAGTAGAACTCTTAGAGACATGGGTGTAGGCAAAGACTTTATGAACAAAACCCCACTGCCAGGAACTATCACAAAAAATCAACTGGAATCTCTTATTTAAAAGATTTTACACAACAAAAGAAATCACAGAAATTTGTGACTGAAATTTGAAATTCTGTCAAAATTCTATTGAAATTCTGTCAAAAAAATGATGACAACCCATAGTGTGAGCAATTTTTTTTGCTAGCTGTACTCAGTCAATGGAGTAATTTCTAGAATTTATAAAGAACCCAAAAGAATCAGGTCCCACAAATTTGAAGATCCAATCAAAAATGGGCATCTGAAATGAATAAACATTTTTCAGAGGAAGAATTACAAATGGCAAAGAAATATGTGGAAATATGTTGAACATCACTGGTCATTCAAGAGATCCAAGTTAAAATAGTGCTGAGATTCCATCTCATTCTAGAAGGAATAGCTGGCCAGGGAGATAGCTCAGTAGAATCTGTGCAAGGGCCTGAGTTCAATCCCAGGTTCCACCAAAAAAAAAAAAAAGAAAGAAAGAATGGCTATTAGTAAATATAATATCATGTATGCACCTTGTACAATACCAAAACGTTATGAAAACAGTTTGCAATGTATTAATTCATCGACTCTGTATGGTTAAGGTGTTTTGAAACTGTCTGATTGACATTTGTATTTCAATAAAATAAAAATAAATGGAAAAAAAAATAAAAATAAAAAAAGAATGGCTATTAGTATGAAATCAATCAATAACAAATGTTGGTGGGGCTATGGGGCAAAAAGAACTCTTCCCTACTGTCGGTGAGAATGTAGACAAGTGCAGACTTTCTTTGTAGAAAACAGTGTGGAGAGTCCTCAAAACACTAAAACCAGAGATTCCATTTGATCCAGCTATTCTCCTCCTTGTATCTTCCCAGAAGAATTAAAAGCATAATTCTGCAGCAATATATGCACACCCATGTCATACTGGTACAGTTTGTAATGGTTATATCTTGGAAAGAACCCAAATGCTCATCAACCAATGAATGGATAAAAATGCATTTTTCTTTTTATACAATGAAGTACAACTCAGCCATAAACAAGGGTGAACTTGAGATATTTCTAGGTAAATAGATGCACCTTGAGACCATACTCTTAGAAATTAACAAGACATAAATGTTGAAATATTGCATGGTTCCTCTGGTGTGAAAAATCAAAAGTGTTAATAAGGGGGCTGGGGATTTGGCTCAGCGGTAGAATGCTTGCCTAGCAAGCTGGAAGCCCTGGGTTCGGTCCTTGACACCAAAAACAAAAAATAAACCTCTCCTGAAAAAGTTCAACCAAAAAATACAGTAATCAAAAACAAACAAGGCAACTACACAAAAGTGTTAATAGGGACCAAAATGTATAACAGATATTGAGGAAAAGAAGATGTTCAAATGAGAAGGGGGCAAAGGGGAAAATGAAAGAAGGAACAAACAAAGCTTAGAAGGAAACGAAGCTTCTGTATTACATACAAAAAGAGCAGAAGAGAGGCTGAAGTGAGGGGAAGGGAGTGGGAACAAAAGCAGTAGCAAGATGTATCATGTACAGATACAAATTCTCTATGATGAATACTATCATAATGTATATCTACAATTTACCAACAAATAAAAATTTAAAATAAATCAACATTAAGATTGTGTCTCTATGGCCAGCCAGATAGCTCAGCAGATTAAAGTGCCTGCTTAGGCAGATGCAAGGGCTGGGGTTTGATCCCTGACTTATCACACTGGCTCCGCCCCAGGGGCACATTGAGAGAGCAACTGAGACTTGGCATAGCAGCACACACCTATAATCCCAGCATGAGAGGCTGAAATGAACAGGAGAATCAGTGAATCTAGTCTGTGTTGTGAGACACTATACTAAATACATTAAAAAAAAAAAATTGCATCTCATCCCAGAAAAAATGACTGTCATCAAGAAATCAATCAAAAAATATTGGAGCCAGCGAGATAGCTCAGCAGACTAAGTGCCAGCTTTGGTAAACACAGGGACCGGGGTTCAATCCCAGGTCCTGCCTGCTATGCTGGCCCCATCCCCGCTGAGCTGGTGACCCAAGTCTGGGCATGGTGATGCATGCCTATAATCCCAGCACTGAGAGGGCTGAAAACAGGAGGATCACTGCAAGTCCCAGCTGCATAGTGACACCCTGTACCAAATACATAAAATAAAAACATAAAAAATAAAAATATTGGCAATGTTGTGGAAAGAAAGGAACACTTTTTACTTTTGGTAGGAGTGAAAACTGATACAATCACCATGGAAATCAATATGGAGATTCCTCAAAAAACTAGAAATATCAGTTGACCCAGCTATTCACCCTTTGGGTATCTTCCCCTAACTTGAAACCATCATACCATAGTAATGTTGTACACCAATGTTTATGGGAGCACAATTCAGAATAACCCATCAATAGATGAACGGATAAAGAAAATGTGGTACATATATATATAGTGGAGGATTCTTTGCCATTAAGAAAGATAAATGAGGCATTTTAAAGGAAAATCGATGTACCTTGAAACCACAATGTCAAGTGAAGTAAACAGACACGCAAGCTTGTACATTGTAGTTTCCTTTGTAGCAAAATTTTACAGGAAGAAAGAAAAAAGAAAACATGAATTATATTCTAAGTATGCTCCTGTTGTCTGTCTCTGATTTCACATTAATATGGTAGGAGGGCTCACTTTACAGGATTTATGTTTCTTTGAATATGTCATGGTCTTTATTTTTGGTGTGAGCACAGTGTATTTTGAAATAAAAATAAATTCCAAGAATGGGAAAATCTATTAAGATAGAGTGGCTCAGTGGTTACTTAAATGTATGTATGGGGCAGGGGTTAGGAGATGCCATCTAGTAGGCAGAATGTCTTGATTTGGGATGGCAAAATGACATAAATTTTTTAGATCTTTTTTTTTTTTTTTTTTTTTTTTTTGGCAGAACCAGGGATTGAATTCAGGCCCTTGCCAGGGAAGCACTTATTCCACTGAGCCATCTCTCTGGCCCCAAAATGACCTAAATTTAATTGCATTTGTGGTTATACAGCTCTGTCAATGTGCTAAGGTCTATTAATTTTTTTTTTTAAATGTATTTAGTACAGGGTCTACAGTGTTTCACTACCCAGATAGGACTCATAGTGATCCTCCTGTTTTCAGCCTCCCAAGGGCTAGGATTATAGGTCCATACAACCACACCCAGTCTCAATAGCTGACTCAGCATGCCCTGGGGCGGGGCTGGCACTGGCAGGCTGGGGATAGATTGGCCCCTGCCTAATCAGATGCTTAAATCTGCTGCGCTACCTAGCTGGCCCTGCGGTCTATTAAATGTCACATTTTAAGTTTGTAAACTGAATAGTATACTGATTTTTGGTTTAATAAAATTGTTCTATTATTTTTCTGTTTTTAAAGACAGAGAACAGTAAGCCAGGCACAGGGATATATGCATGTAACTGTAGCACATAGGAGGCTAAGGCAGGAAGAATGTGAGTTTGTAGCCAGCCTGGATAACATGACAAGTTCAAGGACAAACTAGGCTACAAATAAAGGGCCTGCCTCAAAAAAAAAAAAAAAGCATGATATTGGGCAATAGGAAGAATTTGCAGGAGCCCAGTAGAGAACCCTTTATAATGTCTGATTTCACATTGTGGCTCAGTTCAGCCAAACTCACTCAGTGAAGAGTGGCAGAACATGCTTGTGACTCTAAAAGATACCACTTTCACATAAGTATTTTGAGCTTAATGGAACTAGACAGATATATGAAAAGATCTCTGCCTTCCACTTACTTGCCTAAAAGTCTACGTAATGTGTACAAATTTGTAAGGGTATCCTTCCTCTCAATGTCATGAAAGCCAAAGGCTGATAGCCAACTCTAACTTTAGGTCTTTATCATCCTGGAGATGGTTCCAAAGGAAGATACCTAACAGACTTCAGTAACTGTCTTTGTTTACCCTTACCTTCCCATAATTCACTGCCCTTAGAGAATCAAGGTCCTGTTCTTTTCTGTTATTTCTTTAGAAACGCATTATTATTCTGTTACAAGATGCCATAAATTAAAATCTAAGAGACTCATTTCTGAGCATGTTCATTGTATATACTGTTATCCATGATAATAACTTGTTCATCTTCCCTTTGTTAATCTGTCTTTTTTGCTGCATGAGCCCCAGCTGAAATTCAGGCACAGTAAAAATGATTTTTTTCTCCCCTACAACAGACAGTGAATAGAGACAATGAACAAAACAAGACAGTACTTCTCATGGTGCCAAGTCCTCAGAGAGGCTCTGGAAGACAAGAATTAGCACAGGAAGAAAGTAAGACTATTTCATTTACGAGTGAAGTGACAAGCATGGGCGTCAAACATATTTGAGGCTGTAATGAAGGAGAATGAAACGAAGGCACCTGTTTTCTCATGAACCAGGAGGCCAAGCAGTCAGAATAACTGCTGGAAGCAAAGAAATTATCAAAGTTTTCCAAAAAGGTTCTTGGTGGAGAAAGGGAAAACTAAATCAATAGGTAAGTAAATGAAGCACTGAGAATCCCTGAGGTTGAATGTTATAATTTTATAATGGTTTGTTCAGTAGGAGGAACAATGAAGAGACAGCTACTCTGATGTAAGACTGGAAGGAAGAGCCAGGTGTGGTGGCACATGCCTGTAACCCTAGCACTCGGGAGGCTGAGGCAGGAGGATTGCTGTGAGTTCGAGACCAGCCTGAGCTACAAAGTGAGCTTAAGGCCAGCCTGAACTGCATAGTGAGACCCTGTCTCAAAAAGAAAAAAAAAAAAAGACTGGAAGGAAGCTCACAGCACAGGTTAAATAATTGAGGGAGGGAAAATCCAGATTATTACTTTATTAATAAAGAGCAAAAACAGCCAGGTGTGGTGGTATATGCCTATAACTCTAGCACTCTAGGAGGTTGAGGCAAGAGAATCCTAAATTAGTGACTGAGCAAAATATTTTTCCAAATTTAAAAAAAAAAAAAATAGGTTGGTGACATAGCTCAATGTAAAGGATGCATTGGCTTCAATTCCCAGTAATGGAAAAAAGAAAGTGACAATAATGATTAGCAATGTTCAAATGGGGAGGGAAACAAGTGAGAGAGAAGGGGGAAGCAAAGTAGAAAAATGAGAAAAGGAGAAAAACATGGAAGGAGTTCAAGGGAGGGTAGGGAAGAGGAAAAAAAGTTATTGTGCACAGTACAAATTCTCTATGATGAATGTGATCATTATGTGTATCTAAAATGTACCAATAAAATCTGATTAAGAATTAACAGATTTCTAATAATTCACAGATAAATAAGTACTACTATTGTTCCTGAACTATTTGCAAAAGTCACCAAGATAAATTTCCCACAAGGAAATGCTCAAATATAACCTTCATGCAACCATAAAAATATTAATTTCTATTAATTAATATTAATCTAATCCCTACTATCAAACCCCAGGGTCATCCAGATTTTGCTAGTTGTCCCAGAAGGTCCTTTATAGCAAGAGGATCAGCTGAGATTCACGTCTGTCATGTTTTTCCAAATCTCTCTCCACATGGGAGTCTTTCAGTCTTTAACCAACTTTCATTACTGTGACCCTCACCAAAGTTACAGGGCAGTTTTGTTATCGTGTGCTTCTAATCTAAGACTCATGGAACCTCTCTGTGCTCTGGTTGGAATATCAGAGGTGAGGCCATACACTGGATCTTATCAGGTGCCACACAAACTTTGATTCATCCTACTACTAGTTGCATTAACTGAGATCATTCACTTAAGGTTTTCTAAGCTTCTTCCTTGTAAACTTTTTTTCTTCTGTATTAATTACTGAAGATCATTAATAAGATTACAGAAAATCATTAATAAGATTATTGTTGGGGGCTGGGGAGATAGCTCAGTAGAATAAGCCCTTGCCTGGAAAGTACAAGGGCCTGAGTTCAATCCCCGGTTTTACCAAAAAAAAAAAAAAAAAAAAGAACTTTTTCTAATAAGATTATTGTAGACTTTTTTCTTTCTGTAATTAATAAGCTTATTATGTGCCATTTCATTCCTAATAAACTATTTGTTGCTTATACTAGGAACCCATGGATTTTTATTTTAATCATTTTTTATGATAGTAAATTTGTCCCATTTATGCTTAGTGATCCATAGTATGGCCAGAGTGCTCCTTCAAACTGGCAGCTATGTTCATTTGACAGATACCCATCATTTTCTGAATATGTTCTTTCTGACAAAATGTCAGAGATTCATCCTAAACTATCCCTGCCTGAATTATGAAATTGGCCATTCTACAAGCATGTGATTCCTTTTAGTAAAGAATGGCATTTAAAAGAACTGAGGACTGAGTATATTCATTGCTACTAATGTGCTGTTGTTCCCTCCTACCCTCCAAGATGACGCTAAGGAATCCATGTACATATAACTCCTTCATTCTCTCTCTCTCTCTCTCTCTCTCTCTCTCTCTCTCTCTCTCTCTCTCTCTCTCTCTCTCTCTCTCTCTCTCTCTCTCTCTCTCTCTCTCTCTCCCTCTCTCTCTCTCTCTCTCTCACACACACACACACACACACACACACACACCACTTCTATTTTCTTTTCCTTGCAGCTCTCCCTGCCCCAGGGCCCCACTGCACGGTACTTACCTTGATCAATCAACCCTACCTAACTGCCTCTGGACTAGGTGGTTCCACAAAAGAAAAGAAGAGAAGAGCTAAAGAAAGAAGATTCTGTAAAATTCTTAAATCTAATACACTGTAATAGTACTTTACAAAAAAATTATGTTCTTTCTAAACTGACTAAAGTACTAACTGATAAACTGGCAACAATGTTTAAATTTCAAAGCTACTAGAAATACTGTTAAGACCACTACTTTAATAGGCCTAAAACAATTCAACAGTTGTTGAATTTTCATCTTTTCCTATGTTCTTTAGCACTTAGGACTGTTTTCTGAGGTTCCTGAAATAGAGAATTTAGGAAAGCTTTTTCTGAGCAAATAATGAATAGCAGATACTAACACAGTGAATTAACAATTTGTTAAATAAGATAAATATTAAAAACATCTGCTCACCTGTTTCCATGCAAATCAAAAACATAGATATTTCCTTGATGGTCCCCAGCAATTAAACAATCTCCCGAGCCATCAAAAGCCACATTCAAAAATCGCAGAACTTTTGGATGGTAATCAGAAGTGCTATGAATGATGTTCACTATAATTCTATCAAAACAAAAAACAAAACACTTAGCCATTAAATTCTGTTAAGTGTTACTTGATATATGACAAATACAGCTTTTAAAGTACACTTCTGTAAGAAAAGAAAAAGAAAAGTCTCTCCCTAAGGAAGATTAACATGTCAAATAGTCATCTGCAGGTAACAGGTATGTGGGTGATTTTCCCCTTTCCTGCTTTCCTGTATTTTATACACTGCCTCAGAGTACCTTTTCAGAGGTGGCTGAGTCTAGAGTGCAATGCTGAGATCGAGGAGGTAGAGTACTGGGTCAGTCCCTTGATTAGTTTGGCATTGTTCTGAGAGTGGTAAATAGGAAGTCCCACACGGGTGCTACCTGTCCTGGACAGAACACTGGGACACAAGGACAGCTGGTGTGGTCACTCTTGTTACTATCACCGTTCCTTGCTGCTTGCTGCCTTGTCTTCTACCAACCATGAACTATTTCTCCTCTGTGATGCTCCTGTGCTATGTCACCCTGCCTTGGAGCCAGCCGACTGTGATTTGAAACCTCTACAAGCTGTGAGCCACAAAAAGTTTTCCTCCTTTACCTTTGGGTGTCAGGTATTTAGTCTCAGCAACAAGAAAGTAACTCTGGATTAAACACAGGGACTTCAGCCATGCTACACTATCCTCCAATCTGGTTTATTATTTTCTGGCCGCAAACTCAATCCTCCCATCTTAATCTCCTGAATTACTGGAATTACTGCACTTCATATTGCTTATTTTTATATTAAACATACAAAAGTTGGGGCCAGTGAGATAGCTCAGAAGTCTGAAGTGCTTGCTTGGGCAAGCTCCTAGACAAGTGTGCAGGGACCACTGTTAGATACCCTGGACCACTTGCTGCGCCAGCTCCGCCCCCAGGGTGGGCTGAGCCAGCCACAAAAAAAGTTATTGTCCTTAAATGACATCAAAACTTTGCCTGGAAACTCAAGGCAAAGCAAATAACTTTTCCTTTGTCTTTCTTTTCCTGTAATATCACATGTTCTGAGGTCAAAATTTGATGAGCATTGTTCAAAATACTGAAAATATTTTAAAACACTAAGAAACGTGTATAATCCTACCATGTAAGTGTAATAATTATGGTTACAATTTCATCCTGATTTTTTTCACATAATCACACACAAGCATTTTTGGATCAACTTCACTGCAGCTGCTCAAAAGCCTGACAGAATGTCCTCAGTACTTAAAACTGGGTACTTAATGAGAACATCAAGTGTTTACTGAGCGTATAACTGGAACCAACATGTGCCTAGTAAGCCTCGTCGTGCACTGAGCTAATAAATCAACACGTATTTCAACACATCCTGACACTTAGCAGACGCCCGACAAGCGGTAGACGAACGCGTGTAACTGTATGTGCAATTATTTAAAGGCGCATAAACTTGTGCCAGGTCGGGGAACACCGCCCTGCTCGATCCCCTCCTAGAACTCGCCGCCAACTGCGACGCTCACGGAGCTCCCGCGCGTGTGCTAAGCTTCGAGAGGCCCGTCGCCCGTGACGCGCGGCCCCGACCCGAGCTCCCCGCCCGCTGGCCCGAGCCCAGGGCGGCCCTCGGAGAGCGGCGTCCGCGCCGCCGGAGCTCCGCGAGCCTCACCCCAGGATGGGAGCCGGCACGAGCCCGGCCCGGCCCTCGCAACCCCTGTGGACCCCTCGGGCGCCAGGCCCTCCGCAGCCTCCTGCGCTTCACCTTCCCGCACCCTCCGCGACGGTCTTTACCCGTCTCGAGTGGCGGGCGAGGGCTTGCGGTGCCATATCTTGCCGCTCTCCTTGTTGCCCAGGTCCGTGCTCTGCATGGCGAAGCCACTCACGACTGCCGCGGGCCTGCGGGTAACCGCCGACCCTTTCCCGGCAGGCCCCGCGCTGCAGGCCCGGGAAATTCGAGCGCCGGACTCAGCCGCTTCTGTATCAGGGATCAACTTCGACCTTTCGTGCCACGCCCCTTTCTGTTTACAACCAATCATAAGGCAGATCTTGACCAAACTCCGCCCAGGAGACGCCATAGACCTCTCGCGCCACGCCTTTCTCTTTACAGCCAATCATAAGGCAGATCTTTTTTTTTTTTTTTTTTTTTTTTTTTTTTTTTTTTTTTTTGTCTTTTTGAGACAGGGTCTCGCTATGCAGTTCACTTTGTAGCTCAGGCTGGTCTCGAACTCACAACAATCCTCCTGCCTCAGCCTCCCGAGTGCTGGGATTACAGGCATGCGCCACCACGCCCGGCTCATAAGGCAGATCTTGACCAAACTCCTCCCAGGAGACCTGACAATGGAATCGGCCCAGGAACC
>PVKA01042370.1:0-17251 GCA_004027165.1 Ctenomys sociabilis | reverse complement strand
TTTTTTTTTTGGTGGTACCAGAGATTATTGTCAAATTCTTAATATAACATGCTGTGAAGACTGACATTCAGGAAAAATACAGATCATTCAAGATAAAATATCAAGCAGAAGAGTGATTTACTCATGTACTAGACAAATGCTAAAAGGATTGTTTTATTTCAAAAGTCCACCACTATAAAATTTTAATATTTATCAATTATTCTCAGACAATAGTTATTAAAGTAAGTTTAATATAAAAGAAAACTATATTAAATGGACTTTATCTGCTAATCTTTGCCTTATACCTGTGCAGTTCCCCCTTCCCATTACCCTATGTACATCCATATAAGAAAGTGAAAGTTCAGCTGCTGCTGCTGCTCTTGCTCTTTGCTGTTTTCTGCCACCATGAACTGCTGCCCTTTGCCATGTGCCACTGTGCCTTGGAGCTGAGTATGGACTTACAACTCCACAAAATGTGAGCTACATAAACCTGTCTTTCCTTGAAAGAAAGAAAGAAACTGAAAGTTCAGCATAGAAAAATGCCAACTCTCTTAACATGAGTTTTGAGATCTAGAGACTTTAATACAAAAGGATTACTTCTTTTGTAAACATACAGCTCCTGAAAGTCGTGCAGGAGGGCTGGCTAGATAGCTCCGCAGCCTAAGCACCTGCTCAAGCAAGGTCAGAGACTGGGGTTCGATCCCAGGCACCACATGCCCCGCCTGCCCCACCCCCAACCCCAGGTGCACTGAGCCTGTAAGGGAGACTGGGCATGTTGACACAAGTCTGTAACCCGCGCACTGGAGAGGCCGAAAACAGGAGGTTCACTGTGAGTTGGGCCTGGATAGTGAGACCCTGTACAAAAAAATAAAATAAAAATAAATAATAAAAGGTTCAGAAGTGCCTTTGGATAGGTGGAATTTCTTCTGGTTTTCTATAGTATAGTATGGTGTAGGTAGTACAGTTCTATGGTTGACACTTGCATATTTGAATACTTGCAACACAAAGAAATGAGAAATGTCAATCGCCTCAATGTGATCATTACATCTTGCATCCATGGATTGAAATATCACACTGTACCCTACAAATATACCTTGCAAATTATACAACTTGCTCAGCCGTACTTAAATATTTGTTCTCTTTTTGCCCCTTAATTTTACAAGGCTACTTGTAAGCACTTAATGGTTTTGAAAGATCATTTCTCAAACATTCAATTCCAAGTTAGCGTTACTCTGTAGCCCTTTTCATGTTAAAATACCTATAGCACTGTACCATTTATCACCATAAAATTGATAATGTGAGGACACCCAAGGAGCAAAGCCTCATCTCATCCTAGACAACAGCTCAATTTGTAGAAACACGTGCTTACTGTCAATTAGGAATTGCTTATTATTGGCCTTTTAAAGTGTTGAAGAAATTTACCAAGAGGGTGTTTTTCTTTGTCAGTTTTGACTTCAACTGACAACCACAGATTAAGATTTGAGCCTGGTGTGGTGAGGATTGCAAGCCAGCCTGTACTACATAGGAAGCTCTGTCCCAAAAATACAAAGAAGAAAAAGGACCAAGAGGAGGAGAAGGAGGAGGAGGAGGAATAGGTGGAAGAGGAAGAGAAGAAGAGAAGGAGGAGGAGGAGAAAGAAGAAGAAGAAGAAGAAGAAGAAGAAGAAGAAGAAGAAGAAGAAGAAGAAGAAGAAGAAGAAGAAGAAGAAAAGAGGAAGAAAAGAGGAAGAGGAGGAGGAAGATTCAATTTAAAAGCAGAATATAGAATGCAGCACTAGTTAAGCTAATTTTTTTCTGGAACAGGGGATTGAATTCAGGCCCCTGTGCTTACCTGGGAAGCACTTATTCCACTGAGCCACCTCCCCAGCCCTAGTTAAGCTAATTTAATAAACATATTTCAGGGCTTTTTTTTTTTCACCAAGCTACCACTTAAAATAGAAATTTCCGGTTCTTCATAATGCAGGCTAGATGCTTGAAAATAGGAAGAACATACTCAAATGTGAAAGTGAACAAGGAAGGGGGAGGAGGAAGGGAAGGATGGGAAAAGGAGAAAAAATGAAAATAGAAAAAAATGGAAACAAAGATTTGTAAACGAGGAGGAATAAAAGGGCTCAAGGGAGTGGGGAAGAATCAAGATATATTACGTACAGGTACAAATTCTCTTTGATGAATGTGCTCAATATGTGTGACAAATATTCCCTAGTGATAAATATATATAGAGTTAAAAAAATAAATTTCTGGCCAGGAATATAGCTCAGCAGTATAAGTGCCTGCCTGGCAAGTGCAAGGTCCTAAGTTTGATCCTTAGTACAGCAACAAAAAAAAAAGTTTTGGGGTCTGAGGAGATGGCTCAATAGAATAAGCGCTTCCCTGGCAAGGGCAAGGGCCTGTGTTCAATCCCCAGTTCTGCCAAAAAATAATAATAAAATAAAATAAATAAATTTCCACTAAACATTTTTTAAGACAGTGAGGCATCCCTGAGGTATATCTGTCTGACATGAACCTTCTGACTAAACCACCCATCTCCCAGAAAATGGCCTCATAGAGCCCGAGAAAGGAAAAGTGACGTCATTCTCTTAGTTGTACCCTACCAAAAACTCAGAGACAACTTTTATTTGAGTTTGTTCTCCTGATTGTTGAAAATAGTCTGGTTGCAACACAGGTGTCAGACTGCTTCTGTGTCAACTTCCAATTCAAATTTAGGGAGCCCTTCTGCCAACAGAACATGTTGTGCAAAAATTAACAATAGATTTCTAAGCCATAAACACACTTTAGCAGATCTAAATTTTGCCTGGGTGGTTCTTTTTCACATCTCATGATAGATGATAAAGGAGGTTGTCACTCCCATGATTCACTGGGAGGAAAACTACTTACCAGCATCAAGATTTGTCTGGGAATTTTCCAAGAATAGCATAAGGTTATAGGTTTGCAGTGTTTTAGGAACAGTAGATGGCCTTTTCAGTAACACACTGAATGGAAGCAATATTTGATTCCCCACCATAAAGTAGTGTATTTTAACCAGCTGACTATGGCTGGAAAGATCCTCAAGGGACAGAGCAAGAGACACGTATGTTTGGACGAGAAACGTACATGAAGCATGAAGCAGTCCTCAGAGAGGCAATAAATTGTAAGGTTTAGTAACGCCACCAGGGTAGAAAGACTTGGAAGGACTGGGTGGCTACGGAGGCCCTGGAAACTCAGTGGGGAATTTAAGGAGGGGAAAGTGTGTTTCTAAAGAGCTGGAACTTTTTCACAGAGGCTATGGCAATGTGCTTTCCCTACTTCTCAACCTGTTCAGGCCTGACTCCATCTCTAGTAAGTACTGGACTTTGTTTCCCACTTTGTAGTTGATTATGATGAGTGAGAAGGAAATAATGCTAAAGGAAACCCCAGAGGATGCCGGGAGGACTAATGCAGCTTCTTGGATTAACTGAATCCTTAGGACACCCTAGTGTCCTTTTCTTTTTCCTTCTTCTTTTTGTGGCATTGTGAATTGAAGCCAGGGCCTTCACTCCAAGTTGCATCTCCAAGCTTTTTATTTTTTGACACAAGGTCTTGCTAAATTGTCCAGGCTAGGCTCAAATCTGTAATACTTCTGCTTAGCTTCCCTGAGTGTCAGGATGACAGGCCTGTGCCACCAGCCCTTTTAATTAATTTTTTTTTTTTTTGAGACAAGTTTTTCTAATTTTCTTAGGCAAGATAACTTTGCAATTCCCCCCACATCAGCCAGCCAAAGTACCGGGATTACAGGTAAGTGTAACTGCACCCAATTTAGAAACCTCTAAAGCAGGATCCCTAATTGGTCTGTGGCCTGTTAGTTCCTGGGCCACACGACAAGAGGTGAGCTACTGCGGGAGGTATCATCTGTATTTACAGCCACTCTTCATCACTGCAGTTCTCACCTGAGCTCCACCACCTATGGCTTATATCGCCAACATATATTAATAAAAAGAAGAATTAAAAAAATCCTTCCCCCATCCAGGGAAAAATTGTCTTTCACAAAACTGGTCTCTGGTACCAAAAAGAGTGAACCCTACTGCTTTGAAGAACTGCATCTTTGAATAATACAATATTCTCTAACTATTGCATAGAATTTTATGCCTGTCTTTTTTTTTTTTTTTTTTTTATGTATTTGGTACAGGGTCTCACTAAGCAGCTTGGACTGATAGTGTTCCTCCTGTTTTTAGCCTCCCCAGCACCGGGATTACAGGCGTGCAGCACCATGCCCAGATTTGGTGACTGGCTCAGCCAGGGACAGGCCAGTGTAGCATGTGGTGCGGGGAATTGAACCCCGGTCCTTGCACTTGCTTGAGCAGGTGCTTAGTCTGCTATCTCACCGGTCCTCTGAATGTTTTTTGAAAGCTCACATGACTCTATGGACTTTTTTTTTTGTACCAGGGATCAAACTCAGAACCTTGCACTTGCCAGGCAGATACTTTTGCTGCTGAGCTATCTCCCCAGCCCTGGATTATTTTAGAAGAAAGCACTAAAAAGATGAAGGCGAAACAACTCTTATGAACATTGCAAAATTAAATACCTAAACTGTTTTGTAGTCAAAGTGTTAGAAAAAGCTTAAAGTAAAATTTCAACTCCCTGTACATAATTTTACTGTTTATTGAAGGAAAGGATAAAAAACCACGACCCAATATTTCACATCTCCAGAAGTTTGTTTCTACAACATATTTTGTCATGATCTATTTTTATATGAGCCTGCAGAAAGCAGGGCTGGGGAGTTTTTACAAACTCAACAACTACTTATTGAGACTTTTGTGAGTCAAGCACTGTGTTAGGCGCTTTGAGCACCGGAAGGGGAGCCTCGGGCCTACTTTGCATCTTTTTTTCGGAACTGGACATTGAACTCAGGCCCTTGAGCTTGCAAGGAAAGCACTTATTCCACTGAGCCATCTCCCCGGCCCTACTTTGTGTCTTGAAAACACACAAGAAGGCAGGAACTTAATCGTTCCCCAAATTCAAATGTCCCTTTTTGTGGCATACTTCCCGGCTAGATTTTATTTAGATGGATGTAACTACCTTTATTTCTTTATTAAAATTATTGTTTTTATTTTAAGGAAGGGTCTACAGGGTGTTCAGGGTCTCACTACTAGATTGGACTCGTAGTAATCTGCCTGTTTACAGCCTCCCAACAGCTGGGATTACAGGCACCGGGCCACCACACCCAGTCTCAGTGCGCCCCGTGGGCAGGGCCGGCATAGCAGGCCTGGGATCCAACCCTGGGCCCCTGGGCCCCTGGGCCTCCTTGCAGGCGCTTTAACCCGCTGAGCTATTTGGCCATCCTTGTAACTACGTTTATTAATGCTGAGTGTTATGGGCCTTATGCAGCAGTTAATATAGGCCATCAAGGGGGGAAAAAGAGGCCAGAAATCAGATCCTGTGAGGGTTCAGAATGTGCTAGGATTGCAATTGGTGTGGAGGGCTACCTAAAATTTAAATATTTACAGAATGGGACTTTGAAATACCCCAGATAACAAATTCCCCTCAATGTTACTCAAGAACCTTATGTGGCCCTACCTACATACATAGCACTATCTTAGTGCCCTTGAGACTTTGGGGGTTGCTGGGGAAGAGAAAGGTAATTGTGCCACTTTGTGCTTAATAGAAAAGATTGTATGGTTTTAAAGCTCTTTCTCTTTTTGTTCACAGCTACAGTGTCTATTCAGAAAATGCAAAACAACTTACTTTCTAATCTAACATTATACAGAGTTAAGAGAGAGAAAAAAAAAAAAAAACAGTGTGTTAATGTATTCCTGTTTATAATCCCAGCACTCAAGAGGCTGAGGCAGGAGCATCATTAGTTTGAAGTCAGCCTGGGCTACATAGTGAGACCTTTTCTCAAAAAGCCAAAATAGGGGCTGGAGAGATAGCTCAGGGGCCTAAGCTCCTGCCTGGTGAGCACAAGGACCCAGGTATGATCCCTGGATGCCTGGGTGCACCAAAACCAGATGTGATGGTATACGCCTATAATCCCCACACTGGGTAGGCTGAGATAGGTGGATCACTATGAAGCTGAGCTTCAAAGAAAGATCTTGTAACAAATAAATAAATGAAAAGATTTTTTAAATAGCCAAAATAAATGAGGTATTTCCCTTTCAAATATTCCTTATTTGTCCACAGTAGTTGTCTCTGCTTTGTCTACTTGCCTGATCATTCTGTCTCTCTTTCTCTCTCTCTCTCTGTCTCTCTCTCCTCCTCCTCCTCACCTTCAAATAAATTGTCTTCTTTTGCTTAAAAAAAACAAGCAAACAAAAATTAGGCACATAAGGAGTTTTTTCTGAAGGTTCTTGTTCTCAGTATTTGTAAAAATCCTTTCCTATCACTATATGCCTTCATTTTTGTTTCTTTGATAAATATTTATCCACCACTTTACACTTCTATTTCTATGAGCACAATAGAGAAAGCAGATCTGAAAAAAACCAAAAAGAACGAAAGCTGTTCTTTGAATCAATACCTTAAAGTTTCCCAAACAAAATAAAAACAAATAAGAAGCTAAACTTAGCCATGAGAAGGCCAGCTGCTGCTTTAAAAGTAAGCCCTAGAGACAGAAAGAATAGATAGAGCTCTAGTAAGTGCTAATAATAAAATGACCCTTTAAAATGGTCAGTCGGCTGGATGTGATAGTGTGTGCCTGTAATCCCAGTGCTCTGGAGGCTGGGTGTGGTGGCGTGGGCCTGCAATCCCAGCTCTTCGGAGGCTGTAAACAGGCAGATCGTTATGAGTCTGATCTAGTAGTGAGACTCTGAACACCCTGTAGGCCCTTCCCTAAAAAAACAACAACAACAAAAAAAAGGAACCTGACACAAGAGGGTCCCAAGTTCCCACCAGGCTGGACAGCTTAGCAAAACTGTACCTAGGACTAGGGCTATAGCTCAGTGGTAGAGTGCTTGTCTAGCAAGCCTCTAAGTCTTACTGAGTTTAAACCCCAGTAAGATAAAAAACATTCAGTCATTTTTAGTCCAGCCCTTGCTCTTCAGTGGTACAGTCTGTCTTTTATTTTTTAAGTTTAAAATAATACAGAAGTGTATCATGTTCCTCCCCCCACCAACCGGGCATTGAACTGAGACCCTTGTGCTTGTCAGGGAAGTGCTTATTCTACTGAGTCATCTCTCTGGCCCCTGTATTATGTAATACAGTATTTTAAGGTGCCTCTTTACTCCCTAGTTCATAATTCTCTAAGTTACCATTAATAGATAACGTGTATCTTTCCACCTCTTATTTGTATGTATGGACATATACTTATTTTACTTGGATTTTTTTCTTTGATTGTTTTTTTTTTTTTTTTGCGGAACTGGGGATTGAACTCAGGCCCTTGTGCTTGCCAGGGAAGCACTTATTCCACTGAGCCGTCTACCCAGCCCCTTTTCTTTGAATAAATTATTTGCTTTTAAAATTTACCAGACACTTGCAAATGCAGTATAAAAATTTTTCTCCCCTGTTATGGTTTGTGTCTATGTTTCCCCGCCCCCCCCCAAAGCCTCGTGTAGTCATTGGGGCACGCTTCTAGAATTTGTGATTAATTAATGGTTCATTGGGGGGATTTTGGGTGTGTGGGTACTATACCTGCCCTGGCGTGGGCAATCTGCATACAATATGAGGAGGGGAGAGAGGCTGGCTGGCTGTCGCGGCAGCTGCTCCTCCCTTTGCTCTTTGCTATTTTCTGCCACTGGAACAGCAGCCCTCGGCCCTGTGTCTTGGAGCCAGCCGAGTATGGACTGAAACCTCCACTCGCTGTGACCTAAATAAACCTTTCTTTCTTTTTCTTTTTCTCTTTCTTTCTTTCCTTTCATCCTTCCTTCCTTCCTTTTTTCTGTATTTAGGGCAGGGTCTACAGGGTCTATAGGGTCTCACCGCATAGATGAGACTTGTAGCAGTTCTCCTGTTTTCAATCTCCCAAGTGCTGGGATTACAGGTGTGTGCCACCATGCCCAGTCTCAGTCACTATCTCAGGGGCCCCAGGGGTGGGGCCAACACAGCATGCCAGGGATTGAACCCCAGCTGCTGCACTCTGCCTAAGCAGGCTCTTTAGTCCACTGAGCTATTGGGCCAGCCCAAACCTTTCTTTCTTAATTTTTTTTTAATGTGTTTGGTACAGGGTCTCACTCTGCAACCTGGGCTCATAGGGATTCTCCTGTTACTTCTTGAATTTGACATGTTGAACATTTTGTCCCAGCAAAAAAAAGTAACTGTGACATCCTCCAAATCATTGGAGAGTAACATGTTGACATATTCCCTGTCACCGATTAGCCTTAAGGCTTAAGTAGGTAGTTCTATGAACAAAAGAGGTCTGGATAACTGCGGCATAACCTTCAAAATACAGTACAACCATTCATCCTTACACGTTATTATTGCCAAAGGAGCCATTCCAGTCAGATCTCTTAGGGCTCTGCAATGTCTGTCAGCTACTTAATTGTTGGACCTTTAGGAAAGGTAGTTTATAGAAGGTCCCTTAAATTGTGGCTTTCTGATATTCCTTCGTTTTTTGTTTTTTTTTTTCCTTTGGTTTTAAGGAAGAGTCTAGAGCGTGTTCAGGGTCTCACTACTAGATCAGACTCAGTGATCCTCCTGTTTACAACCTCCCAAGTGCCGGGATTCAGGTGCAGCCACCACAGGGTCTCAATTGCTGTCTCAACACACCCAGGGGCAGCACCAGCATGGCAGGCCCAGGGGATGGAACCCCTGGCCCCTGCGCCTGCTTGCAGGATCTTTAATCCACTGAGCTATTTGGCCAGCCCAAAATAGCTGGGGGTTTTTTGTTTGTTTGTTTGTTTCTGTTTTTCTTTTTTTTTTGGAACCAGGGATTGAACTCAGGCCCTTGTGCTTGCAAGGCAAGTGCTTATTCCACTGAGCCATCTCTCCAGCTCCTTCTGATATTCCTTCACAAGTGGGTTTGCATTATGTATAGCAGCAAGATGACTTATAAGTTTCCTTCATGTAGTCCAAGCTAGAACTGAATTCACTACATAGCCCAGCATGACCTTGAACTCATGCTCCTCCTACCTCAGCCTCCCAAGCGCTGGAATTGCACGCATGTGCCACCATGTCCAACCAGAAGTTGTATTCTTATCATAATGTCTGGTGGTATATGATCGGTACACTCCTGCTAGTAAAGATATTTATCTTAGTCATGTGATACAGTGAAAAAAGGTAGCATCTGCTAGACTTACGCCCCATAAAGTTATTCTTTCATCCTTTGTACTCAAAAGATATTTTATTGGTTTTGGGTTTTGCTTTGTTTTTACTTTTTTGTTGGTATTTTTGTTTTGCAATTCCTGGGAATGAATACAGGGCTATGGTGTGCTAGACAAGTGCTCTACCACTGAGCTACACATCCAGCCCTACCATTTCTTTAAAACTATATAAATATTTAAAAATTAGTAGGACTGGCCAAATAGCTCAGTGGATTAAAGCACCTGCAAGCAGGTGCAGGGGCTGGGGGTTTGATCCCTGGGGCCTGCTTTGCCTGCCCCACCCCCAGGGTCATGCTGAGATGGTAATTGAGACTGGGTGTAGTGGCAGCACCTGTAATCCCAGCTCTTGGGAAGCTGTAAACACGCAGATCACTACAAGTCGGCTCTAGTAGTGAGACCCTGAACACCCTGTAGACCCTTCCCTAAAATGCAAAAAAAAAAGAAAAGACTAATCAGTAAATAAAGTATGTCCTCACCTACTGTGATAGTGATTCTTTCCTAGTGACCTGGGAGTAATCAAACTTCAAACAGAATTCTCACTCTGGCCATCAACCCTGGCCCTCCCCTGGCCCCACCTCATTTGTTATCTCCAGCTCCACCCCACCGTACAGTTCCTAGAACTGAACAATAATACCAGGGCAACATACCAGAACTCATGAGACACAATGAAAGTAGTTCAAGGAAGGAAGTTTATAGCTGTGAGTGCTCACAATCACAAAAACAAAGCAAGTGCAAATAAATAACCTATTGAGGCATCTCAAGATTCCAGAAAAACGAAAACAATCCACATCAAAGCTAGCACAGGAAGGAAATGATAAAGATGAGAGCAAAAATCAATGAACTGGAAACTTAGGAGAAAAAAAAAGAATGAATGAATCAAAGAGCAGTGTCTCTTTGAAAAAATAAACAAAATAGACAAACCCTATTTGAATGAAAAAGTAAAATTAGAACAGGCATTGCTGAAATCCAGAAGATTATTACTTGCAAACTGGTATGCCAACATAATTGGAGAATTCAGAATGAATAGATTACTAGATACATAGGATTCACCAAAACTGAACCAAGAATGTGGGCACGTCAGGGCCAGAGGCTGTGCTCACAGCCACTGCTGAGGAGCATCTGTAGAGCGCACTCCGGAGCCAGAACGCCAAGCACACTTGACTGATGGTCATTGGCAGAAGAGCAGCCCTGTCCCGCCCCACAGTTTGCCTATTCACATCCTTCCCTACCCTCAGCTGATATATTCAGGTGATTCCTCAATAAATCCAATCAGTTCCATCAGCCTCATCTCCGGAGTCCTCTGTCATACTCACCACACAGGAACATATAAAAATCTTGAATAATCTAATAACAGGAAATGAAATTGAAGCAGTAGTTAAAAACCTACGAACTAAGAAAAGCCCAGGTCTAGATAGATTCTCTGCCAAATTCTACAAGAACTTCAGGGAAGATACAACAGCAGTAATCCTTAAGTTCTTTAAAGGAATAGAAGGGAAAACAGTACTGCCAAAGTCATTCCTAGCAGCTAACATCACTGATTCCAAAACCAGACAATAATTTGACCAAAAAGGAGAACACAGGCCATCCTCTATAATGAGCATAGGTACAAAAATCCTCAAGATACTGGAAACAGACTGCAACAAATCATCAAAAAGATCATACTGGGCCAGGGAGATAGCTCAGTAGAAAAAGCACTTCCCCGGCAAGCGCAATGTCCTGAGTTCAATCCCCGGTATCGCAACAACAACAACAACAAAAAAAAAAATCATGCAGTATGACCAAGTAGGATTCATCCGAGGAATGCAAGGATGGTTCAACATATCCAAATCAATAAATGTAATTCATTACATAAACAGAAGCAAGGACAAAAATCACACGATAATCTTAAGAGACACAAAACAAACCTTTGTCAAAACCCAACATCTGGGCTGGCAAGAGAGCAAAGCCAACTAAGTCCCTGCTCAGGTAAGGGTAAGGATGGAGTTCAGTCATCAATATTGCATGCCGGCCCTGCCCTTGGGTACACTGAGCCATTGAGCAAGTCCAGACATGGTTGTGCACACCTGTAATCTCAGCGCTGGGAAGGCTGAAAACAGGAAGATCACTATGAGTCCAAGCTGCATAGTGAGACCCTGTAATAACCAAATACATTTTTTAAAAAATATATGTAAAAGGATCTTATCCCAGATGGGCTTTGTGGCTCACATGAGCCAAGGCCATGCCTCAATAGGCAAAAGAGAGAGAGGGAGAGAGAGAGAGAGAGAGATAATTCCTTTATGTTAATCTGATAAAAGTCATTGTGACAAAGCTATCACCAACATCATATTAAACAGTGAAAAACTGAGAACTTTCTCTCTACAATCAGGAACACAACAAGGCTATCCAGCCACCACTTGTGTTGAACATGGTACAAAACTTTGCAAGAGCAATCATGGAGGAAGAAAAAAATATATATAAGTAAGAAATAAAATTATAATTATTTGCAAATGACAGGATCCTCTACGTTGAAAACCCAAAAACTTCTAAAAAATACCTCTAAATTAATAACCAAATTCTGAAATGTAGCTGGATATAAATCAACACACACAGCTCAATTTGTTCCTGTACACCAATAATGAACTAAGAAAGAAATTAGAAAAAAGTACCATTTAAAATAGCACCAAGAAAAATAAAATACTTTCAAGTTAACATAAAAGAGTGAAAGAAAACTACCATACTCTGAAACTAGAGACTGAAGAGAACATTAGAAAATGCAAGGGTGTCCCCTGTTCCAATATAATCAAAATGACCACACATCTAAAACTGAAACACAGATTTAAGAAAATCCCAATCAAAATACCAATAGTATTCTTCACAGAACTGGCAAAAGCAATCCCAAATTTCATAGGGAACCAGAACCACCGTAGGATAGCAAAAGCAATTCTGAGTGATGAAAGCAACATGGCACTAGCAGCATAACTTTGAAGTTGTGTCACACTTGCATGCCATGCGGGACCCTCTCCCAGGGCTCCCTGAGCTGGCAAATGAGTCCAAAGGTGGTGATGCACACCTGTAATCCCAGTGCTGGGGAGGCTGAAAACAGGAGGGTTGCTAGGAGTCTGAGCAGTGTGGTGAGACCCTGTACCAAATACATTAAAAAAAAAAAAGAAGAAGTAGTTCTATTACAAAGCTACCGTGAGAACAGCTGCAGGTAAATACACACACACACCAGACATGAGGATCAGTGGGACAGAGGCAACTCCAAACACGTTTGGCTATTTGATCTTTTGACAAAGAAGCCAAAAACATACACTGGAGGAAAGAGACACGTTTAATAAATGGTTCTGGGAAATCTGGCTATCCGTATGCAGAAGACGGAACCTAGACCCTATCTTTCATCATGTTACTAAACTAAAATCAAAATGGATTAAGTTCTAAATGTCGAAACAGAAACAATCTGACAGAAGATAAAATAGAGTGTTTGAGGCCATCAGTGCAAGTATTTTATGAATGGAAGCCCAGTGGCACAAGAAATGGTACCAAAGACCAACACATGGACTCATATCAAATTAAAAAGCTTCTGCACTACAAAAGGAATAAGCAACAGAGTGAAAAGAACAACCTACAAAATGGAGAGGAGAGATTCGCTATTCTTCAGAGGAGTAATATCTAGAACTCAAAACAAAACAAGAACTGTAGCAACCGAGCTACATTCTCAGCCCAATTTTATTTTCTGTTTCTAGATGGAGTCTTGCTAAATTGTTAGGTTACTCAGGTTAGGCTCAAACTCGCAATCCTTTTTCGGCCTCCCGAAGTGCTCGGATTACTGGCATGCACCAGCAAGGCCAACGCTCATAACATATTCACGCTTTTGATTTCATGATTTAATTCCATTTCCTAAGGAAATGATGAGTTATCCATAAAAAGATGTATCTATTTGTAGCAATATGACTTAGATGAGAAGACTTGGAAGCAAGTATAAAAAAAAAAAGTGGTACTAAGCCAGACATGGTAGCACATGCTTGTAATGCCAGTACTTAAGAGGTTCAGGCAGGAAAATTGCCTCAAGTTCAAGGTCGTCCTAGACTACAGAGCAAGATTCTGTCTCAAAAAAAAAAGGTGCCTGTTAATTAATTATGACATATCTACACAATGGGTATGACATAATCATAAGACTATCTTTGGCAGGTGAGAGTGTTGCTCAGTGGTAGAACATATCCTTAGCATGTGAGAAACCTTGACTCAGTCCTATTTGAGACACACACACACACACACACACACACACACACAGTAACAATATCTTCAGGGCTGGTTTTATATATAATAGAATGTTTATGAATAAAATTTTATTAATAAATTGAGATAAGAATATTTCAGGAAATAAAGATTTTTTTAAACTAAAGAAATAAACTGAATGGCTTCAGATAAGATTAGGTTTTCCTCCCTCCTTCCCTCCCTCCCACCTTCCCTCCTTTCTTCCTTCTTTCCTTTCTTCTTTCCTTTCTTTCTTCATCCTAATATTGGAGACTGAATCCAGTGTCATGTGCATGCTAGGCAAGTGCTTTACCACTGAACTCCACCTCAATCCTTTCACAATTTTATTTTTTGAGACAAAATCTCACTAAGCTGCCCAAGCAGTCCTCAAACTTATGATCCTCTTACCCCAGCCTCTCTAGCAGCTAAGATGACAGGTGTGTCCCACTGCACCTAGTAGATTTTTTTTTTAAAGCAATAACTTTTCTAAAGACAGAGTTCTGGAAGACAGAAATATCTGATAACATACTTGGCAGAACTGGGAACAAAATGCCTTTTTTCATTTTATTTAGTGACTCTTGTTTTAAAAAAATGAACAATTTTATAAAGTACATTTAAATATGCCTATGAATATATTTGGGTATGCTCATATTTATTTTGGAGCCTATCAGTTATAATTCTCATGGACCCATTCATTTTTCTGAGTAGTTTCAACATACAGTTTTTAGCGATCATAAATTTGGGATAATATGAAGTATCTGCCATTGAATATCTAACACTCACTGTACATATTGTTCTACAAAAATTTGATAAAGTTATTTTTATTTTACTTTGCATTTTTCAATACTAAGGATAGATGTAAGTGCCTTTGCAATGAGCTTTATATCACTAGTCCTTTCTTTATTCTTTATTTTGGGACAGAGTCTTCTAAGTTACTATGTAACCCAAGACTGGGCTCAAATTTACAACTCTCCTGCCTCAGCCTCCCAGATGGTGGAACTATAGGTGGCATGTGCCACCATGCCTAGCATACATGTAAGAAACTGTTCATGGTATAGAATCATCAGTAGGATATTTTCAGCTATAGAGAACAGAATATCTAACTAAAATCTGATTAAAACTATTTTATTGGCATTTGGGGAAAACCAAGACATTTAGCATCCTTGGCTTCTATGTATAATGTGCTATTACTTTCACCCAGTCATTGAATAAATTAAAATCCCCTTCGACACACACACAGAGTTCCTGATGCCCCTGGCTGTGTAATAGAATTCCAGGCTGAGGACTATTAGCTTAAATAGTGTAGAAATTCATGACTATCTTATAATGTGAGGCTAGAGACAATAGTTCCAAGGTTGATAGACTGTCACTCAGCAATACCTGAGAGTCCAAAGTTTTCCATCAGTTAAGCTCCACCTTTCACTGTTATAAACCAACCAAGGCATCGTTTGCTCGATTTGGAAGGAAAATCGAGAAATTGGCTTGACATTGGATGAGGTCAGAGGAAACACCCCAGAGAAGAGAGGGGGACCTCAATTTGCTCCCCTCTCCCAAGAGGAGGGGCAACTTTCATCAAAGCAAAAGAGTTGCAGGACATCTGTGGAGGTAGAGGAAGACATATCAACAGAGTTAGGAAGCAAGAGAAAAATGGACAAGGGGCTTTAGTTTGAGGAACTGAAGAGGACATAGTCCTGATGGTCACACTGACCCAATAACAGCAACAACTAAGAAAATGGGACTGTTGAGCCAGGTGTGGTGGTGCATGCCTGTAATTCCAGCAATCGGGAGGCTGAGGCAGGAAGATCATTGCAATTGCGAGATCAGCCTGGGCTACAAAGTGAGCTCCAGGCCAGCTTGAACTGCGTAGTGAGACCCTGTCTCAAAACAAAGGATGATCTAAACAGGAGCTATGTTTTCAATATTCAGACAGTTACCTTGTTAGTTGGTTCCTAGTTGAATCGGTTATCTAGTTACCAGTGCTGCAGCCACGGAGTCACCCATGAAATATATCTAACTATTAAAAGTATGCTACCCACCAATAATGAAACAGACCTTTATGAAACTGTGCGATGGTGCGCATGTTTGTTTTTATGTTGCCTTTAACACTTGAATATTGTCGTTGAACAATAGGAAAGTGCTTGAAGATGAGGTTAACTTTTTTTATAAATTAAAAAATATTCCGCCATCATCAGATACTTTTGGTATCTGGGGATATCACATATGAGAAAAACAAGTATGCATTTTTAAAAATGGGACTATCTTATATGCCTCATGGGATGGTCTAAGGCTGATGCCTTAGGTCATGGGGGTGGTCTCACGTTTTCAGGTGTTCCTTTGTAGCACAAGAAATGGGTCAAGGGCCAGGCAGATAGCTCAGCGGACTAAAGTGCCTGCTTCGGCAGTTGCAGGGGCCAGAATTCGATCCTCGGCATGCCATGCTGGCCCCGCCCCCGAGGTGCACTGAGACAGTGACTGAGTCTGGGCATGGCAACACACACTTATAATCCCATAATCCCAGCTCTTGGAGGCTGAACATAGTAAGACCCTGTAGACTATGTACTAAATGTAAAAGAAAGAAAGAAAGAAGTCATTGTTAGTGACATCCCAGCTTTCCCTGTGTTACAAAGCACCTGACCCTCACCGGGAAGGGGTGAGGGGAACGTACACTCCATTACAACGTTAGAAAGAGTGGACAGGGAAAAATAAAAGTCTCCATCTCCAGTGGGTAGGAGATCGTGGATTAAAGCCAGAGACGAGGCACCCCGTTTCCAGAGGGTAAGTGTCCCTCCAGACTGTTTGCAGTTCTGTCTCAGCCTCCCAGGTAGCTAGTGGCCTCTGCTCTCATCTTTTTAAAAATGGAAATGGAGTTGATGAGTAAAGGGCAACAAGAAGCAGAAAGTCATTGTCCGTATTCCACCAAATGGCAACAATATAGCTAAATGTTTTCATCGGGCACTGAAAAAAACAAAACAAACACAGAACAAATACAGCTTCTTCCCCAAAGCTTGTATTTTAATGGAGAAATATAACATACAAAAGAATCAGTCTGGGGGCCGGGAAGATGGCTCAGTGGAATAAGTGTTTCCCTGGGAAGCGCAAGGCCCGAGTTCAATCCCTGGTTCTGCCAAAAATAAAAAATAAAAAAAATCAGTCTTTGGTTACACGGTGCCTGGAAGATGGCTGTGGTGGGAAGGCAGGGGAAGGAGGTCCGGAGCGAGGAGGCTGAGGACAGGCACCCCAGCAGGGTGGGCAGGGCGGCATCGCTGATGGGGTGGCTTGTGAACAAAGATCTGGGAAAAGTGGCAGCATGAGCCACGTGGGCACACGAGCGAGCATGAGCCAGGTACAGAAACAGCTGGGAGTGTGGCAACGCACACCTGTAATCCCAGGAATCGAGAGGTGGAGACAGAAGGATCGTCATGAGTTCCAGCCAGCCAGGCTGGCTCCATAGAGAATCCAACGGGCCGGCCTAATCCCATGTTTAGGGAAGAGTAATGATGCGCATGTGGTTGGGTGAGGTTTTTTTTTTTTTTTTTTTTTTTTTGTCTTTTTTGAGACAGGGTCTCAGTATGCAGTTCAGGCTGGCCTTAAGCTCGCTTTGTAGCTCAGGCTGGTCTTGAACTCACAACAATTCTCCTGCCTCAGCCTCCCGAGTGCTGGGATTACAGGCATGCGCCACCACGCCCGGCTTGGGTGAGGTTATTGAAGTGGAGGAGGCAGTGAGCTCAAAGAAAATGAGTACACAGATGATGCAGAAATTTTTGGACCATTTTTAGGACTTTGGGTATATTCTGAGAATGACGGGAAGCCCATGGAGGGTTCTCAGCCCAGAACAGA
>PVKA01042369.1:0-17451 GCA_004027165.1 Ctenomys sociabilis | reverse complement strand
AAAAAAAAAAAAAAAAAAGAGAGAGCAGAGCTTCTCTCAGAGCAGACAACTGTTCTGGCAGAGGGGCCCGGCGGTTACCTTCTTGTTCAGCTCGATGTTCTCCAGCACCTTGATGGCCTGGTAGTAGTCCCCCAGTAGTGAGTGCAGGCGCAGCAGCCCCACCAGGCTGAAGTAGCCGAGCATCTTGTAGAGGGAGTGCCGTCCGTACTCCCCAGCCACACTCTCGGGGTCGCCTGAGAGGGACAGAACAGTGGCTGCTCCAGCAGGGGCAGCTGCACCTTTGAATGTCACTAAGTGCCAGCCTTGAAGGCTTCTGTAACAAGAAACACCAGAAACGGTACAGCCGGCTCCAAGTTAATCTTAAACTAAGTTCCTCGGATGGCAGCAGTCCCTTCTGTTCTGTTTTCTTTTGTTTGAATACACCAACTATGAGAGGCCTCACAGCAGTCACTCAACTTGGCCCTCCTTTTAGAAAGTCTCTGAGCCAAGGTGATTTTCCTGACACTAGCACCCCCACAACATGCAGAGGGGACAGGGACACTGACGGTGCAGAAAGTGCTGGGTACTCCTGACAATTTGGCATAACCAGGCAGCTCAACCCATACTGCTCCACACCACACACTTGCCCTCCCCCTCCTCTCCTCCGCTTCCAGGAGCACCATTTCACTTCTGCCCTTTTTATTTGGTGGGCTGAGCTCACCCTGGGGGCAGGGCTGGCATAGCATGTGGCACCAGGGATTGAATCACGGTCACTGCACTTGCCTAAGCTTGCCTCAGCAGGTGCTGTAGACTGCTGGGCTATCTTGATGGTCCCACCACCATTTCTCTCAAGAGAATGTGTGACCTATGAACCAGTTATTCAGATTTGGGCATTTAGTAGACATGGTGGGTCATATCTATAATCCCCACACTTGGGAAGCTGAGGCAGGAAAACTGCTCCACATTCAAGGCCAGCCTGGGCTACATAAGGAGACTGTGTCTCAAAAGAAAACAAAGACAGCTGGGGATGTAGCTCAGTACAAAAGCCCTGGGTTCAATACCCTGTACTGCCAAATGCAAAAGGGAAAGGTAAGAGTACACGGATCCCTGCACTACAGCGTCTGAGAAGCGCTAAGCACAGGCCCTGGCTATGCTCAAGCATGCACACACGCAGCCAGGCCACACTCAGCCCTGGTCATCTGCACACGCCGAGACCAGCTGAGACCAGCCAAGACCAGCCGGTCGGGGTGTTTCAAGATGGCAGCTCTCTGCGCTGGGCACATACCTCCACTCGTGTACACCTCCAGCTGCCGGTTGATGTTGGATTTGTCCACCAGGGAGTGAAGGACGTTGAGGACACTGTGAACATTCCAGATTTTGGGGTTGGATCGAAGGAAGTCAATCTCCTCCTCGGACTTCTTGGCTGTCTTGCAGCGGTACTGACTAAACGACTGGAACTAAGAAGAAAGGGGGAGACGCAGCGGGCACAGGCCTCAGCGATAGTCCACAAGAACAGAGCTGATGGACAGCAAAAGGCAAGGGCAGAGCTGCCACTACTAAGCCACTCCGTGCACTGTCCTTTCTCTCAGACAGGGCTTCAGCTTGACCATGCTGGTCCAAACACCTAGGCCTAGGCCAAGCCCTGCCTCAGCCCCGAGGAGCTAGGACTCTATGAATATGCCACTGCACTCAGCTTACTGTTTACTTCTTTCGAAGGCATTCCTGATTAAGACATCAATTTTGATTACTGCGGATGTTCCTCCGCAGGTATATGAAGACCTCTATAATTTGAGGGAGCTTATGGGGAAAAAAACAAAAACAAAAACACTCAATTTAAGAGTCAAATACAACCTACAGTCACTTACTGTCTCTGGTCCTCAAGGCAGCCAGCCTGGCCAGAGAAAACAGCACAGGGGGCCGAAGATATAGCCCAGAAAAGCACAATGGAGACAGGCCACAGGGAGTGCTGGGGACAGTTGCTCCACCTGCACCAGGAGCTAAGCTGGCCCTATCCGTCATACAGAGACCAGCACAGCCAAATAATCTGATCATTCAGACCTTCAGTTTCCTGACTGAGCCAGCTGTGATGGGGTGTACCTGCAATCCCAGGGCTCAGGAAGCTGAGGCTGAGGTCACAAATTCAAATTCACCCTAGACAATCCAATGAGGCCCAGTTCCACAATTAAAAAAAAAAAAAAAAGCTAAGCAGGCCCCACTCCTGGGGTATGCTGGGCATGGTGGCAGGGGCCTATAATCCCAGCACTTGGGAGGCTAAATACAGGAGAATCTCTACAAGTCTGATCTGTGTAGTGACACCCTATACTAAATATATATAAAAAAAATAATAATAAAAAGAATTCTCTAGAGCCGGGCGTGGTGGTGCAGGCCTGTAATCCCAGCACTCAGGAGGCTGAGGCAGGAGGATTGTTGTGAGTTTGAGACCAGCCTGAGCTACAAAATGAGCTTAAGGCCAGCCTGAACAGCATAGTGAGACCCTGTCTCAAAAAGACAAAAAAAAAAGAATTCTCATAATGAGAAAAAAGACAATCCAATAGAAAAATCAAGCCAGGTGTGGTGGTGCATACCAGTAATCCCAGCACCCAGGAGGCTGAGGCAGGAGGATCGTTGGGAGTCTGGGCTACAAAGTAAGCATAAGGCCAACCAGAACTATATAGTGAGGCCCTGTTCCCCCAAAAAAATTAAAAATAAAATAAACTAAAAAAAAGAAAACAAAAATAGAATTGCCAGTTAACATGTAAAACGCTCAAGTATTTTATCAGGAAAATATACTGAGGTTAGCATTTCCTTCCCACGAAACCGACAAAAATCCTAACACTCAGTATCGACAACAGCTTTTCTCATCCACTGCTAGTTGTAGGACATTTTAACACAGCCCTTAGGAAGATTAGTACGCTTCTGCTAAACTTAAAGCATCCGCTGCTGGCTGTGGGAGTGCATGCCGATAATGTCAGCATCCAGGGGGCTGAGGTGGGAGGAACGCACAGCAAGGGCCCCATCTCAAAAACAAAACAAGGGCCAGGAGATGGCTCAGTTGAGTAAGCACTTCCCTGGCAAGCGCAAGGGCCTGAGTTCAATCCCCGGTTTCGCCAAAAACAAACAAAAACCAAAATGGGGTAGAGGAGGGGGCATAGCTAAGTGGCAGAGAACTTGCCTACATCTTCAAGGCCCTACATTCAATATCCGGAACAGGAGGAAAATAAAAAGTCAAACCTCGAAGTCAAGGTTTATGTTGCTAGTCACAGCAAACGGCGCCACAGAGCACGGCACAGCACTGCTCTTCACAGCTACTTCCTACATCTCCGTAAGTACAGGTTCAAGGGAACAATCGGGAACCATTAAAGCAGTACTTTCCTTCCAGACAATAAGTGAGGCCTCTGCAAGGCAGGGCAGGCAGATGCTTGCACCCTACCTACACACTAGAAACAAGCAAACAAACCTAACAGCACTGACACACTCATACAGACCTGAGTCAACAGAAATAAATGGGTGGTGAGGAAGGCTGCTCGCCCTGCCTGGCCAGACAGGTGCTCACTCGCCCTCACTTAAGACAATCTCTGTGGAAACAGAAAGCCCTTAATCTCCTTACCAAGAGAACATCAGCTAAACCCAGGGAATTATGCTTATCTTAAGAGGGATCAAAATACCAGCACACACGCCTGAAAGCCCAGACTGCAGGGAGCTGAGGCAGGATCGAAGCTGAATTTTATCTGGCCAACTCAGTGAGACCTTGTCTTAAAATAGCACTGTGGCAGAGTGCCCCGGGTTCAATCTTCAGTACCAGAGCAAAAACCAAAGAACACCCCAGCACTGCAGATCCTCCCCTGGCTATTCCACAAGGCAGGAAGGTGAATTCCCTGGAGAGGAGACCCACATGCTAGAGAGGAGGCCCACAGTGGGGAGCCAGAAAGTCAAGGCAGTCTTCGGCACTCACTGTCCAAGGCACAGAGGCCTCATTTATTTTTCTTTCTTTTCTTCCTTCCCTTTCCTTTTTTCTCTCTCTCTGCTTTTATGTTCAGACAGGGTCTCACTGCGTAGTTCAGGCTGGCCCTGAACTCACAATGTAGCCCAGGCTGGCTTCATACTTGCAGTGTTCTTCTTGCCTCAGACTCCTGCATGCTCGGACTGCAAGCCACCACACCCAGCTAAAGCCTCATCTTAAGCAGGAAGCCTCTTCTCAAAAAGCCCTGAGAAGCCGGGCGTGGTGGCGCATGCCTGCAATCCCAACACTAGGGAGGCTGAGACAGGAGGATTGTTGTGAGTTCGAGACCAGCCTGAGCTACAAAGTGAGCTCGAGGTCAGCCTGAACTGCATAGTGAGACCCTGTCTCAAAAAGAGAAAAAAAAAAAAAAAAAAAAAAAGCCCTGAGAAGGTCTGCTCAGCTCCACAATCACAACTCGTCAGCGCAGGCCACCACCAAGGATGCTCCGCTCTGCGGTACTCGGACACTATCTGTACCAAGATGCTGATTTCCCATAAAATCACCATGTAACAGACACTGTCTACATCAAACAAGGAAAATGAATCTTTTCTCCTCCTAACTGCTGTATTTTAAGAGTGGGTTATAGGCTGGGCGTGGTGGCGCATGCCTGTAATCCCAGCACTCGGGAGGCTGAGGTAGGAGGATTGTTGTGAGTTCGAGACCAGCCTGAGCTACAAAGTGAGTTTAAGGCCAGCCTGAACCGCATAGTGAAACCCTGTCTCAAAAAGAGAAAAAAGAGTGGGTTAAGCAAAAGACAAACAGTTCCCACAATCCCAACTACTCAAAAGTTCAAAGCCAGCCGGAGTTGGGCTTCCTGCCCAGCCCTCAGGATCAGGAAGCTGGAATGGGAGGACTGCCTCAGGTGGAGGCCAGCCAGGGCTGCACAGTGAGCACAAGGCCGGCTTGAACTGTATACTGAGACACTACTTTAAAAAAAAAAAAGTTTTTAAAAAAATCAAAGTCAGGGACTGGGGAGATGGCTCAGTAGAATAAGCGCTTACCTGGCAAGTGCAAGGGCCTGAGTTCAATCCTCATTCCACAAAAAAATAAAAAAAAAACAACAAAGCCAACCTAGGCAATTTATCACAACTCTGCCTCAAAATAAAAAGGGCTAGAAATGTAGCTTAGTGGTAAGATAATTGCCCCAGCACCCCTGAAACCTTGGGGTCTTTCAATCTTTAGTATCATTTAAAAAAAAAAAAAAAAAAAAAAAAAAAAAAATATATATATATATATATATATATATATATATATATGTTAGGTATTATCCTAGTCACTGTGCAATTAAGTATTTTATGTAGTGTCCCAGGAATCATCCATCAATCTTAGTTTCAGAGCTAAGTAAAGGAACACAGCAATACTGTGGTTAACATAACACGCCCAATACCCAGGGACAGCACACAGCAACAGTGATGCTTTGTATCTGGTATAGTTTTATTTGAACCTCAACAACAACCCTGGAGGCAGGGGCACATTTTTCCTTTGACAAAAATGTGCTGTGCATTCTGACCTAGCACACACCTGGGTAAAGACTACCTCAACCAAGCTACGGAAGATTTCTACTTTGTAGACAATGAAAGTGAGATTTCAGAATGCTCCAATAACAAGTCAATATCACAAAGATATGAGCTGGGGGACAGGGACATAGCTTAGTAGAATAAATGCCTGCTTGGCAAGCACAGGGTCTGGAGTTCAATCCCCCTTACCACAAAAACAAAAAACAAAGATGTGAGCAGAGAGCCCCCAGACCACGTCTCACCTAAGTACCTTTGTCTTTTCTTTTCTTTTTTAGTCCTGTGGATTAAACCCAGTGATTTCAGTGAGCTACATTCCCAGTGTTTGTCTTGAGACTGGGTGGCTAAGGCACCAACTTGCGACTCTCCTGCCTCCCTCCTGAAGCAGACTGTGGGGATCACAGCAGCCCACCACCATGCCAAACTAAATGTTATTCTCTTGCTTACAAGTGCATCATCTACTGTGCTCAGGCTTCAGGTTTTCTTAAACTGTCTGTCATAAGAGTCCACTGCCACAGAATATTCTACACTACAATGTGGACTGTAATGCTTTGCATCTTTTTTATTTTTTGTGAAACCAGGGATTGAACTCAGGCCCTTGAACTTGCCAACCAAGCGCTTTTTCTATTGAGCCACCTCCCTAGCCCCCTATTGCTATGCATCTTCTCAGCAGCATAAACGTTGGTCACTGCTCCTTGCATGAGGCTGAGCCGATACCTGGTAGATGAATTCATCGATGATATCCCAGAGCCACTGGTTGGGTAGTTCGAGGGGAGCGGGCCCATCTGCATCTGGACAGATTACAGAAAAGTCAGACTCAGCGTGATGGCTTTCCCCTCTAGGAGGGCTGCAGAAAGCTCTTGGTGGCACCTCTCTTCAAGGGGCTGTAAATCACAAGACTCTCCTCATCCCACTCACACATTAAAGTCTGCCAGAGAGCTGGAGGCCCTTTAAGAGGCCTCATGATTTCACCCCCTTGGCGAAATCTTAAACTTACTGAGAATGTAGTTGAAGAGGTTGCAGTAGTTGTAATAGGATTCAAACCTTTGCTCTAAGGAAGGTCCGCCCTGTGAAGAGAAACAGGCACCAGATGCAATTAATTTATATGTGTTTTACCCTTGGTCTATGACAGCTGAGAATGCATGCACAAGAACTGATGTCTGTCCTCTTTCTTAGGAGAAAGAAGACAGCAAGGGCTACCGAGGAAGGGGCACTGAACACCTGGCCAGGGAGGATCTTAACTGATGCCTCAGAAGTCAGATCAGATGAAGCTAAAGGGGAGCTTGTTTCAGAAAAAAAAAAAAAGAAAAGAAAAGAAAGAAACAGTAACAAAGGCAAAAAAGGAAAACAGGGACTTGAAGGGCGGGGAGTCTGAACAGTCAAGGCTGCACTGGACTACAATGGGCAAGGAAAGGGGGCATTGTTCAGTACCAAACACAAGCAGCCAGGCCAGGGCAGCAAATTCATTCACCACCTGTTCTATAAATAAAGCTTTATAGGGCCTAGAGACACAGCTCAGCGGCACAGTGCCTGGCCGGCAAGCGTAGCAACAAATAAAAAAAGTAAAATTTTGCAAGAACAGTACCCACTCATTACATATGGCCTCTGCTGCTGTGAAGTCACAGCTAAACAGATCAAGCAGGAGCTATCACGGCCCTCACAACCACCCGAGGCTGCCAGACAGCTCTTCACAGAGAGGCCTGCCTTGGAGGTCATCCACTAGATTCAGATGTTCTGTTGCTGACAATTGAAAACCACCAAGCATTTCTGAGCTGGGGACCATGTATTTGTGGCGCAGAAAGAGTAGCCTCGAAGCCTTAGCTCCACTCTTTCTGAGACTGGTCAGAGTTAAGTAAAATAACACACTTGATACAATGAAGTTGACAACTATTCCACACACTGGGAATTTAAAACCAGTCCTGTGTGTCAAAGGGCAAGGCTGGTAGTTAGCAGAGATTATGATGTCCACAAACCGCTGCCCAATCTTCATCTACAGACCAGAGTCCCACAAGAGGGGGTCCTGCAGCACTGAGTGAACACACCTGGTGCTCATTTCTTCCACTTAACCAGGCACTCCAGCACACACACATGCAGAGAATGAAACCTCCCCAGATGTAGGTGCTGGGCTGCAGCAGTATGGAAGATGAAGCCTGTAACCTGGTGGAGTTTTAAGCTTCTACGAGGAGAAGCCCCTCAAGAAGCCAATGGTACTGCACGCTAGTGATGAGCGAGCGCTTTGAAGCAACAGAGTGCAGCAGGCAGCACAGAAGGGAGGAGAGCTGCAGGAAAGACGCTGGCACGGGAGTCCGGGCCAGGCACAGAGAGCTACCGCCAAGCCTGGGCTTTGCCCTAAGGCTAGGAAGTTGGGACAGCACACTGGGAGGAGGGTGATGGGTCGAGCCACTCTTCACAGGACCTCACTGGCTCTGCTGAGGTTGAACAAGTAAGCAAGGGGGAGAGTGACGCCAGGACAGCAGCCTCTGCAGGCCAAATAGCTCAGCAGATTAAAGCGCCTGCTTTGGGGCTGGGGGTTCGATCCCAGGGCCTGCCGCGCTGTTCCCCACCCCCCACATGCTGAGTCAGCAACTGAGACTGTGTGTGGTGGCGTGGGTCTGTAATCCCAGCTCTTGGGAGGCTGTAAACAGGCGGATCACTATGAGTTGGATCAAGTAGTGAGGCCCTGAACACCCTGTAGACCCTTCCCTAAAATACAAGAAAAAAAAAGAAGTGAGTCTAGAGCCAGAGAGAGCAGCCCTAGAGGTAGCCAAGCAGCAGCTGGTTCTAGAACACCGAGGACAGCCGGGCAGGTCGGGAGCCGGCAGGAGCAGAGCTGGGTGAGTGGGGCTGATGCTGGGAAGGGTGGGCGCTCTGCTCTGGGAGGGAGAAAAAGGGTTCTGCAGTAGAAGCAGAGATGTGGGCCATCAGCACCACACTCAAGCCTGAGCCTCAGCAGACACTGGGAGGAAGGACAGATGCTTTAGTCCCCACTGTGTACAAATAATCCAGATTGTACTTTAAGAGATTTAGGGCACCCTACAATTCAGAAATCAGGAAAAATAGAACCCAGCAAGTACTCAAACCTGAGGGACTGTGTAAGTACTGGTGTTATAAGATAAGCCGAGGTTCAACAGGTTTTCCCTCTAGGGGACAAGAACCCTCTTTGTTTTTTCTTTTCTGGGTTTTTCTAAGCAAGGATCTTGCTGTGTAGTTCAGGCTGGTCTTGCATTCACAGCAATCCTCCTGCCTCAGCCTCCTGAGTACTGGGACCCAGGTGGGCAACTACGCCTGGCTTCCCTGCACTATCACCAGCTCCGCAGGACTCCAAGGATTAGACATGGACCTAGCAGCCTGCCTAGTCATTTCCCTGCTAGCAGCAGCACTTAAAGGAGGAAAAAAGAGCACCGCAAGTGGAGGCAGCAGAAGTGCCAGGCAGTTGGACACAGTGGTACACAGCCCTATTGCCAGTACTTGGGAGGCCGAGGCGGCAGGAATCCTACGCAACTTAGCGAGATCTTGTCACAAAATAAAAAGGACTGGAGATGTAGCTCAGTGCAAAGGCCCAGGTTCAATCACCAGTAAAGGGAGTGGAGAAAGTGCCTCAGACACCTGTTAGGACGGCAGCTTGGCATGTACTGCAAAGTGATAAGCAGCCCATCAAGGAGGCCCAAGGGACAGAGAGGCTGCAGAGAGCAGACAGGTTCTACGCCATTAGTTTGTCTGGAACAGAAACCCAGAGCTCTCTGAGTTAAATTATTTTTCTGCACAGAAAATATGCCACAGGGTGTGGTAGAATAGGCCTCAATCCCAGTGCTGAGGCAGGAGGGTCGCAAGTTCCACCCCAGTCTGGGCAACTTAGCAAAACTTTGTCTCAAATTTTAAAAAGAAAGTAAGGGCTAGGCTACTTTCTTTTAAAAAGAAAGTAATCCTAAGTACTGGAAATGAAATAGAAAGGATAAGAAAACAAAGAGACAGACAGGAAAGGAAACATGTAAACTACTTCAAGACATAAAGCCAATATAAACTAGTGACCATATAAACTACGGATACAAATGGCACAGAGTTAAACTCTAACCCACTGAAGGGACTGGGGATATGGCTTAGTGGCACAGCGCCTGCCTTCCTGAGTTTGATTCTCAGTACAAAAAAAAAAAAAAAAAAAAAAAAAAACTTAAAAAAAGAAAGCCTGCTAGCAACACATAAAATACTCACACTGACTTTGGCATATATATGTCTATAGTATAATTCTTTGTACAAAATCAGGAAGACAGCATCTGAAAGAGAAGACAGATGGGTGCTTTAGTAACCCACAAAACAACCGGGTACTTCTGGCAGCTTAGTCTTTAGGGTAGGGGAATAAAGGTGATTTTAATAGTAAACAACATCTAAACTCTCACATTTATTCCAAGAACACACACAGCATAATTCATTTCTCAATCTGTCAACCTCACCTTAACCTCTTTTTAAGAACTTTTTTTGGGGGGAGGGCAGGGAGATGGCTCAATGGAATAAGCACTTCCCTGGCAAGCGCAGGACCTGAGTTCAATCCCCTATTCCACCCCCCCCAATAAATAAATAAATAAATAAACTTTTTGGGGGCTGGAGCCAGATATTTAGCTCAGTGGCACAGCGCCTGCCTCGTAAGCACGAGGTTGTCAGTTTGATTCCTGATACCCACCCCACTAAAACAATTTTAATCACTTTTATACCACTTTCCTTTCAATATTTATCTATCTACTACCCCTAGGTGCTTAAGCAAGCCAGCAAATAATGTAAATAGTCCCACAAAGGGTAACACAATTCTATCAAAATAGCAAATGCTTTTTTTTGGCAGCACTGGGACTGATCTGAGGGATCCTTCTTTTATGCTTTAAGATTGGACCTGAACTTGCAATACTATCTCAGCCTCCTAGAGTGACTGCGTTAGAGATGTGCACCACTACACAGAGAAGCACACACAGGTTTTGCATCTACTCTAGGAATCCTAGTTAAAAGCCCTTGTCAAAAAACCAGGTGTGGTGGTGCATCCCTGTAATCACAGCACTCAGGAGGCTGAGACAGGAGGATCGCTGCAAGTTCCAGAACAGCCTGAGCTACAATGTGAGCTCAAGGCCAGCCTGAACTTCATAGGTGAGACCTTGTCTCAAACAGACAAAAACTAGAAAGAAAAAGTTTAAAATCAAAGCATTTGTTCTATAATATAATGAAGCTATTAAGCAAAGAAAAACCCAGGTAAGTGTTTTAGGTACTGAAACTATGCAGAGGAGTTAGCACAGCTGGCCTTGCTCCTGCGAGCCTGGCCTCTGCGAGCCTAGACTTCCGCAGGGTAGCCACTGCCCACTAATGAGCTTGGGTGTCTGGGGTGCCCGAATTATTAAGTGAACAGGAGGTTTTATGCTCAACATCTGCTTTCCTTCAAGCAGGAATCTTGTTAACCATTAGGCAGAGACATGACAAGGCCCCAGTAAATTCCCGAGCCTTCTTGGCTGACAACTCTTCACACATTGTCATGATCTGTTGTCAGAGGAACGAAGTGAGTCCCATAGGACTCTGCTAGGCAGGCACTCCGGGAAGTGTGAGTCCGACCTCCTCTGGACTTCGCAACACTGCCTTCCCTCTACGAGTTCTGCTTAACCTCAGAGAACCTGGCTATAACCACACGCTAGAGGACGCTGTGGATCTTCCTAGCAAACTCATGACTTGTACTTGCCAGGCAGGCAGGCACTTATGCCACTGAACTAGCTCTCCAGCCCCTCCACCAAAATCCTGAGTAGCTGCTTTGAGGAAATTGACAGATTGACCCTAAAACTCATAGAAGCAATCCAAGAGATTCAGAATACTAAATAATCTTTGCGGGGAAAAAATTCTGATTTCAAAATTTACCACACAGGGAGCTGGTGAGAGCTCAGTGGAATTAAGCGCTTCCCTGGCAAGCACAGGGTCCTGAGTTCAACCCCTGGTACCACAAAAAAAAAAAGCAACAAAACTTCCTGTATTTCCATCTAATGACTCCACCCAAAGTAGCCCATCAGCCCTTAGGACAGGAAACATTTACACCTACCGTTACCAACTTGTGGAGCAATGGCTTCAGCCTCAGGCCAAGGGGTATTCTTAAAGAATCTTTCAGTAAGCTTGGTCCAGCTGAAAACCAAGCAGAAAAATTCTAGCTCTACCAACAAGGACAAGAGCCAGCTGGTCCTCATCTTACAGGAGAAGGAACTACTTCCCTTAACGGAAGAACAACTCCCCTCAATCCAACTCTACCCATCACAAGGCCTTCCTTACTAAAGTGAAGAACCCTACCTAGGGATCCAAAATCTGAAAACTTCTGAGCATCACAGGGCCCCATCACAAGTACAAACTCTTAGACCTTGACCTCATGTGACAGGTCAGAATCAAACCACAGGCAAAGGGCTGGGGGGTAGCTCACTGGGACAGCCTGTGCTTAGCCTGTCTAATTAAGGGCCTGGGCTTAAGCCCCAGTGTTCATGTGCACACTTTAGCATATGTGTATAGGAAACAAATGTCAAATTTAGATAAAGACAACTCATTAGCAGTATGTAAATATTCTAAAATCTGAAATTCAAAGTACTTCAAGTCTCGAGTGTTCTACATAAAGGATACTCAGATCGTCCTTTCACATCAGGCAGTACCATCAAGACTTCAGGGTCACTGAGTCCTTCTGTATCATGAAGCTCACTGCACTGCTTACTGGACCCTGGGATGAGAATACTTTTTCATTGTCCTTGCCTCCACCCCTCTGCGTGCAGCTGTCATCTCCTGGAGCACTGTGGCCCTCTCCTCAATTTCTTTTTTCCTGTTTCTGGGATTCAGGACCATGCACTTGACAGGCAGGTGCTGCAGCAGCATTGTATTCCCATCCCTCTCTCCTAACAGAAAGAGAGCAGGCTGACTGTTGCAGCCTTACTGCTACAATCTTTTCTTTCTTTCTTTGGTTATTCTGAGACAGGGTTTCCTTATGTAGCCTAGGCTGGCCTTGAATTCATGGCAATCTTCATGCCTCAGCCTCCCCAGTACTGGGATTACAGGCCTGCACCACCACACCTGGTTTGATGCTATGATCTAAACACTGTTGTTCTGTTTTCCCCTCCTGAAGTTGCCTTCAATGTCTGTCCTGATACCTTCTGCAGCTATTTCAACTTCTCCCCCTTCAAGTCCAACCCATCTCTCTGGCTCTCAGTTCTCGCATTAGCACACTGATGTTCGCATTCAAAACACAGAAGGAGCCAAGTGAGTCAATGCCCACTTGTAATGCTGGGGCTCTTAGGGAGCTGAACCAGGAATAGCAATGTGAGTTCAAGACTAGCCTGAATTATATACTGAGACCCTGTCTCAAACCTACACAAAACACAAAGCTGTGGATACAACTCAGTGTGTATATCCTGGTTCTACCCCTGGCACCCAGTCAGCAAAAAACCCTCACAGAACAAGGCCAGGTTTTTAGCATTTGTCTATGTATTTCAGAAGCTGAGTCAGAAAAAATAAAAAATCTGATGGGCACAGTGGCACATGCCTGTAAATCCTGATATTCAGGAAGCTGAGGCAGGAAGATTGCCCTGAGTTCAAGTCACCTGGGCTGGTTGGTAAAACCCTGTCTCACAAAATCAAAAGTTTGGGGCTGGGGAGATGGCTCAGTGGAATAAGTGCTTCCCTGGCAAGCTCAAGGCCCTGAGTTCAATCCCCAGTTCCGAAAAAAAAAAAAAAAAAAAAAAAAATCAAAAGTTTCTGGTAATGCAAAATACAATTAAGTGCCAAGGAGATGGCTCAGTAGAAAAAGTGTTTCCCTGGCAAGTGCAAGGGCCTGAGTTCAATCCCCGACTCCACCAAAAAAACAAAACAAAACAAAACAAAACAAAACAAAACAAAACTAAGAAGCGCATGTCCCTACCACCAAGGAACAACAAAGTTCCTGAACCCTCTGTCCAGAAAATGTTACATCTCACCTCTTTTGTAGGAGCTGCAAAACTAGGCCAATCCCACCCAGAAAAACACCGTGTTAGCCAGGCCCATACCTGTTCTCATAGATGTCCTGGATCTCGTACACCTTCTGGTCAATGACATCACTGGAGACTCGACTGGCCTGAAGCTCATATACCTTCTGGTCAATCAAATCTGAGACAGTTTTGTGGAAATACTGGATGAAGTTTTTGATCACTTCAGGAATCACCTGATAGGTCTGCTGTTCATATTGACGTTCATAAGCAAGGTCCTGCTTTGGATCGCCTAGAGGGTGAATACAATAAATACAGTGTGCCTTTCAAACCCACACAGTATACAACAAAACACAAAGGCAAGATCATACCACAAACCAAACTCAAGTCTATAAAAACCAGTGCAACTCTTTTAAATACTGAAAAGAAAAACTTTCCCAAGTCACTACCCATAGGAAACCATTGCCATCGTTTCTTCAAAATAATTACCAATGGGGCCAGGGAGATGGAGATGGCTCAGTGGAAAAAGCGCTTCCCTGGCAAGTGCAAGGGTCTGAGTTCAATCCCCGGTTCCGCAAAAACAAAAAACAGTATTTAAACTAACATATTACTATTATCTGTTTCATGTCCTAGATTCTGTAAAGTCTTCAAGGCCAAGAATCGCATTTATTTATTTATTGGCAGAACTGGGGTATTAGGGGAAAAAAAATTGTCTTATCTCATGCCCAAATATATTCAGATCCTAGAAGAGTTATGCATATTGAAGAGAAGAAAAAAAACTGAGGCAAAATTAGCTAATAGGTATTTAACAGATTTTGAAGGATTATTTGCCACTTTCTAACTAAATGTCCTGCAGCCAACTACAAAAGAAACCTCTGGGGGAGGGGGAAGACCCATGCCAATAATCCCAGCACTCAGGGACAGAGGGGGGAGGATCACTTCCCATTTGAGGCAAGCCTGTACTACATAGTAAGACTATCTTGAAAAGACCCAAAAAAACCCTTTTTCTAGTCAGTTTTTGTTATCACTAGAATACCAATACACATACTTTACAGAACCATTTAAAGGATTAAAAAAAAAAAAAAGTCACACAAGAAAGTCACTTACTACTTGCTAAATTAACCCAAGTCACTACAACATTTGTTAAGCCTCCCAGTGAGAATTCATTTGGGCTGGATTGGAATGACTTAAATTTTTCATCAAGTTTTTTATTCTTTGAGGCAGGGGTACAGGCACAGCGCTTGTTTACCACGCACCAGCATGAGTCCCAACACCACACACACACCCAAAACCCAAAGTAAAACAGCATTAATAGAAATGAAACTACAACTACAGCCAATTCAGTAATCCTTGTTTCTGGAGACTAGGAGAAAATCACAAGAGGCCTGATTCACAAGCTCTACACAACCCCTGCCACCAAGAACTAAAGATTGACTCCAAAGCTGGATCGTCAGCAGCGTTTACAAGACACCTGTCGGCGATGGTTCTAACACATTCAAGAGGTGCCAGTCCCCGGGCGGAGCCCGTGTGTCTCACCTGTGTGCATATCATAGTCGCCAGGGTAAGCGTAGGGATCATAAGCAGTCTAGAAGGAAAGAGGCACGGTCAGGAACATCACCAACTGCTAACACGGAATGCTAAGGCAGGCCCTGTCCCCGCCTTTGAGGAGTTCGCGTGCGTGCGTGGAAAGTAAGCAATGACAAACAGTATTAGGGGTGCAACGAGAAAAAACCCAAGAGGCAGTGGGTACCAACGAGTCTGGACCGGGGGACCCCAGAGCAAAAGAGATCAATGAGGAACGCAGAACCCGTCTCCGTTCCCGCTTTAAGAGGCGAAGGACAAGTGGACCCAGCTCGCGACGCGGGCGGTGGCCGATCCAAAGGAGCCGGCCTCTGGGCAGTAGCACGAGGGTAGCCCAGAGGAAGCCGGAAGCCACCAATTGCGGCTCGCGGGGGCGCCTGGAAAGGCCCGGACGCGGCCTCAGGACCCGGGCGGCGTCCGCAGACCCTTGCCCCGATCGCGGAGCCTATCGCACTTTTTTGTCCACATTACCTCTGACTCGTAGTCATCAGCCGGGTAAGACATGGCTGCGGCGCTCGTGAACACCCGGAAGAGAACAAAAGTAGCGCTCTGCGCTTGACTCCAGGGACCGGAAGTTCTGCGCCCGTGAGCTGTCGGGAAACCGGAAGCCTTTCTGGAGACGCAGGCTTGCTGAGGTAGCCATGATAGGAAAGTCTAAAGCTACAAATCAATTCGATTTTTCTCCCTTCTTCAAACACTGGTTTTGAAAGAATATATATATATAAGATAATGGTGTAGGTTCACAAATAATGACCTGAAATAGTACGACATAAAGAGTGGACAACGAGGAACCAAAAGGGATTCCACACAAAAGATGGCTGACAGCTTCCTCCGGCCGGCCTCTTGCATGATGGGAAGTTGAGCTACAGGGACCCTAAACTGGGGTTTAGATGTAAACAAATTTGCCCAAAGCAAGAAACATCATTTATTTGTTTGTTTTGCAAAGCTTTATCCCAGAGTGGCTCAGTCCTTAGCAACTGCCTTCCTTATGGCGGCCAGCATGTTGCTCAGCTCCTCATGCTTCCTCTTGGCGCGGATGTGCATCCCTATTTCCCTACTCTCTTCTTGATGAGTTTGAGGAGGCATTTGTCTTTGGAGACCTTGAGTAGCTCCATGGTGCGCCGCTCACTCGTAGGGGACGAAGCCGCACACCGCACACCTCCCAGATCATGTCCTGCATGGTGTGTTTGGTGAAGCGTCTGCGACAGCAGCTGTGCCCCGATTTGATCACATTCTTAGTGACCTTGTGGCCTTTGTTGAGGCTATGTGGTAGCATAGGGCTATGGCTACAGTTCTTCATTGGTTGCTGTGGCAGAAGGTTTATTTGTTTGTTTATTTTGAGACAGGACCTTGCTGTGGGGTTCTGACTGGTCTTAAAACTCACTGTGTAGCCTACCCTGGCCTGAAACTTGTGGTGATTCTGTTGCCTCAGTCTCCTGAGTGTTGGGATTACAGGCATATGCCACCACACCTGGCTCCAGAAATATCTTCAAAACACTACCTTTCCTTTGTGTAAAAGTTGAGATGTAGTCCCTTAGAGTGCAAAGGGGTTGTGCTCTGAATTTGTATGTCAGAGCTAAAGCAAGTAAAGATGAGCCCAGTGGTGATGCGAAGGCTAGGGCCCTAGCTGCTTGAACTTAGGTTATGGGTCCAGTTCCAACTCCAGCCATAGTAAATGGTTCAAAATCTGGGGAGGCTATCGAGTTAGGGATGGGTTTATAAACAAACCCGCAGACACCTGTACATGATTCATAGGGCTCATTGGGATCAATGACCTTAATTTAACTATCTACTTATTATTTCCAAAAATCTGGTGAAATTTTGGGCTCCCAATAATTCTCATGTGACCAGGAGCTTGTCACCCTCTCTGGGCAAAACTGCCTTATCTTCTTGTCACCTAGTACCCATGCTTTTCCCATCAAAGCTTGCCAGCCAAGTGCTTATTCTACTGAGCTATCTCCCCAGCCCCAGTCATATGATTTTGTAAAATCTGCAAATTAATGTTTTCATTGCAGTTGCTTTGAAGGTGGCTCTCTTAACTTGGATTCCATCTTCATCATAGTTCCCCTTGTGTCTAGTGGTATGAGACATTGCTAGAGGTACCCATCTGGGGACATTTGGAGATAGATATAAAAAAAAATATGCTGGGCGTGGTGGCACAGGCCTGTATTCCCAGCACTTGGGAGGCTGAGGCAGGAGGATTGTTGTGAGTTCAAGACCAGCCTGAGCTATAAAGTGAGCTTAAGGACAGCCTGAACTGTATAGTGAGACCCTGTCTCAAAAAGACAAAATAAATAAATAAATAAATTTTTAAATGTATATATATATATATATATATATATATATATGTTTGTGTGTGTGTCTATTCAAATATCTAACTCCAAATTTATGAATATATATATATATATATATATATATATATATATAT
>PVKA01042368.1:0-17446 GCA_004027165.1 Ctenomys sociabilis | reverse complement strand
AAGATAACACATCATTACTGCTGCCTCATATGGATTCTTTAAATTTTCCTTTTTCATGGTACCTGGAATCAAACTCAGGACTTTGTGGCTGCCAGGCAGGAACTGCACCACCAAGCTGTTTCCCCAGCTGTGGGTGCTTTCTCTCCAGTTAGAGATGTTTTTCTCTCTCAGGTAAGATGACCATTAGCACAATGAAACTCTGAGATTCACTACAAGCAACCGGATTTTGTGCCTTTTAGGGTACATTGAATTAAACTTGTGTTACAGGAGGAAAGCCACCAAAAGGGATAGCAGGGATAACTGGTTGTTCTTAAATAATAAAGAGAAGATGGAGTTGCCACCAGAAAGGGTTCATGAAGAAAGTCTGAAAAGCCTTAATCAGAGGGTGTTATTCTAGTCCTTTTTTTTAAATGGAGGTTATGAGCAGAATATGTTTATTGAGGGAAAGAAAGTTCCTCTCTGAGAGAGAGACAGAAGGAGGGCCAGAGTGAGTTGTCCCCTTGTTATTTTAGTCTTGATTTCAAAATATTTAATACAATAATCCCTCTTGGCCCTAAAGGCTGATTTGTCTATTGCTCTTAATTCCCAAAGTAAATGGACCTTATCCACATCATGAGAACATTTTTGGTGATTAGGGGAATTTAAAAGGAAGGCAGAAGGTCAGGAAAAGATGATGACAGAAAGATAAAAAGGAAGAAAAGAAAGGAAGGAAGAAGAGGATAAGAAAGGGGAGAGAGGGATAAATGACATGTACTTTTCTACTCCCTACTGGCATACCCTAGAAAGTTCAATCCCTTTCTCTTGTCTCAGTTTTTTTGTAAGAATCAGAGCTCTCACATTAGCTATTCCAGTGCTATCAACCCCATTTCAGAGCTAACTCCTTATAATGCCTAGCACAGCACTGGAATCTCAGTAATTGAGATGATAGAGAACTTCAACATTCTTTGTGATAGGAATCTATTTGATATTTCTCTTTCATCTCTGAAAATATCTCAGCATTTTATAGGCTATTTTTTTTTTTTCCAGAAGAGGGGATTGAACTCAGGCCCTTATGCTTGCCAGGCAAGCGCTTATTCCACTGAGCCATCTCCTCAGCCTCCTTACATCTTGCAGTCTGCAATTTTCTCATATTTTATTCCTCTTCCTCTTTCCATCCCTCAGTCTTTGTTGCACTTGACCTGCAGAGTACAGCCCCTGACCAGCTCCCTCTGAAGCCAGCCCTGGCTTCTACAGACTCTAACCACTGCCACGGGGTGCTTCCTAGTAGGGTTTTTCTTCTTGGTTACTGTTGACATCATACTGTATATTTTATTTACTTATCTATTTTATTGCTTACCACTGACATACCTTCTATTTTTTTTTTAACTTGTATATCTAATTCATTATTTGGTCTTCTGATTAGAAGCCCTAAGAGTGTAGAGATGCTTGTCTGGCTCATTTGCTGCTGAGTTTCTAATGCCTCAGTCAGAATTTAACACACAATTATGGTTTAACAAATACTGATTATCTAAATAAGTATATATTTTGTAGATGACTATTTCAAATAGGAATCCAGAGCTGTGTAGTTACTACAGACACATGCAGAGAGAACTTCAAAATTCTAATAGTAAAATTTGCCATGTGTTTCCCAAGCATGTAAAAATGTTTTGGGCTTAAAGTTGAAGAAAGGACAGAAGGTTATCCTCTGACTTGTTTCTGCCTTATAAGTTCCCATTGTTGAGAACAGAAGTGATATTGCCCGGTGATTCCTGCCTGCAGTCTGTTTCTATGTCCTATATACAAAATTTCATTAAATAGGGACTCCTAAAAAGTGGTTAGGAAACAGAATCTTAGTGGTTAAAGAATTCCAAACAAAAGCTCACAAATGAATGGCCATTATAGTTATGATAACACAAATACGAGATAGATGAGTGCTTACTGCTCACTGTGAAGAGCCGGTATTTTCTAAGCAATTCAGGCAAGGAGGGATCATTTGTTCCTTGAAAAGGTAAAGTGTTCTCAAGTCTGAAAAAAAAAAGATGCAAGGTTTTCACAGCTTTGATGAACTGGATATGGGCCGGGGAATTGAATGGATCAGTTTCCCCAAATCTCTGCCAGATTCGCCAAGCGTGCTACAAGAAAATATGGTAAGAACAACAATTATTAGGAAGCAGGGGAAAAAATGCCTGGCTCATGGTAACAAGAGGAAGCTGCCCTGCTCGGAGACAAGAAACCAAAGGAAGTTTCTGAGTGATTATTAGATAAACATATCAGCAGTGAACATGTTAGAGGAGATTGAAAGATGGGCACGCAGACTTCTGGAGAGTAGCTTTGAATGTCTTGGGTTCCCATGTAATAGGGGGAAGGGCATGCAGATGTTTCTTCAGAATAATTCATTAAAAAAATTTCCCTAACAGTGAAAAAAGCATTGCCTGGGAATAAGGGCATGTAGATAATTTTTCATCATTTTTGTCTGCTTCACTGGCTTCTGGCAATCCACCTGAGTCTCCCATTTAGACATCAATCAATTTATTATGAATTGGTGAGCTTTAATATTTAAAATTTCCACCAGGACTAATGTTTATGAATTTATTTTCATAAACTCTAGGTGAGCTTGAAATATTTATGGGACTAGAATCTTCAAAATGTATTTATATAATTTTCTAATCAAAGTAGAAAATGGCCCTGTAACCCCTGGAGTTATGTCATTTAACAAACTACCTTTCAAATTCACACTGAGCTGTTCCGGGACTTGCAGCTTTCTCAGGTCTCAGAAAGCAGCAAGCCTGAGCAAGAGAAGCTGAGATGAAACACAGATGAACGTGATTCAGACGGTGTTCCTCACTGCTTATCAGGATTTCTTGTGTTTTCTGCTTTTTTGGCTTTATCTTACCATTTTGTCCAATTTCTTCTTTCCCCAGATGAACCCGCTCTCTACCATTTAAAATTCAATCCAAAACATCTTTCTGTAACCAATCTCTACCCACTAGCAAATATACCAGTGCCGTATTCAGCCTGACAGTGATACTTTCGTCACTGAGAGCCACTCTTGTGACTGTCCACTGGACCCTCTCTCAGGCCCACATGGTACTCTGCAGCGGAGGTGCCTCTCAGCATATGCTGTGTCTGCAGAGAAGCAAGAATCACACTGTTTCCTGAAAGAGTTTTCTCAACTACTCTGTGTCCTTGAGACATACGCTCGACAGCAGATGCTCCCGAAGCTTCATGATCTCAGATTCTACTTATATATGTTACCAAACTTAAAAAGGAAAAAGCTTATGTACAGCATTTCTAATTCTTTGCTGGTATAGTGTAACGATGACACAATTCTTACTAAATTAAGCTATTTAAATTTAGCTATCTTTAAACTAATTTCCAGAGTTTTCCATTGTGAGTTTTCACTCATTTCTGAGTCAAAAGTTCCTTGTGGAATCTAATACCAGCTTTCTTGATACTGGTTTACCTTACATTACTGTACTGAGTCTATGCTCTATGAGGATGTAGATTTCAAGGCTCTGGGACTATTGCCTCCCACTTTTCCACTAAGTCAGCAGATCTGCCACCCCCACCCCGCTGGATCAATGACTTCTTGTCCTAATCACTCCAAGCGTTGTTCCCCTCTCTGCTGTCATTTCCAGCCATTGTACTTTCTACAGCCCTAGGTATCTTTAGAGATTTATTCCCTGAGTCATCCTCCAAAATTGATGCCCAGCTCTGGGATCTGACTCCAGCCAAGGAGGGTAGGTGCATTCTCCTTGCTCTCAGCATGTTGATATTAAAGCAGTGCGTTTACAGGGAAAACAGAAATTGTAGCAGTAATTATGGCGATTAAATCAGAGGAATCATTTCTAGTCGTTGAGGATCAGGGAGTTGTTGAAGAGCTGTGAAATGATTATCTTCCAACTAAAATTATCATAAGAAGGAACTGTGTCTGCAGCAGAGAACCTTAGGGGTATATCATTATTGCTGCAACAAGAACATTAGTGCTTCTAGTCTCTGTTTTCTTGGGGGTGAAGTTGGAGTTTTACTATACTTCGAAATGGGTAAGTCTAAGCAATAGGGATGTGATAACTGATAGGTGTAGGCGACCTCGTATTTGTCCATAAACTGTTCTGTAAAGAATTTCACTTAATCCTGGCAAACACTTTTGCCATCTCAAGTTCAGAAACATAGATCCTGTGTTTCTGAAGGAAGAAAACATGTGCAGAATTCCACATTGCTTTTGGATTATGTGGCATTCAGAGCATGCAGCAGTGACTTTAGGGTGGCACAGAGCAATAAGAACTGACAGTGAACACAGCCCCCATGTTGGTCTTATGTCCGGTTGGTGTGGCACTTAGGTTTTGGGATTCCACTGTGGGAATATCTGGCATAGCTGGGCTGGTGATAAGCACTCAGAAGGCTTTGAGCAATGAAAAGTTATTATAATTTGCTGTGGACCATATTCTGATATTTCATGAGCAATCTTTGGGCCTATTTTTCTGTCACTGGAAAATACCAGCTCTGCTTATAGGAACTTCAACATGAAGATGTTTTTAAGGAAACCAGTAAGAGGGCCAATGCTTCTTTTTCTTTGAAGTCCACAGTGTTATTTAGAAACCCAACATAGTACACATAATTTGGGCCTTGAAATCAGAGCAAGGCTTATTTGGAATCAGTGCTGTTTGCTTATACATATATGTCCTTGGTAAAGTGATGTCTTTATCTAAGGTTTTCAAAAAACATGTAAACAGATAATGTGCCAAATTTCTAAGGTTATTGAAAATTGAGGTCAAGTATATAGTAAAAGATAGCAACAGGTATTATTAATTGATCTTCAGCCTAAGAAAATAGGAATAATTTTATGAATAGGGAAGCAGCGGAGTACAACAGAGTTTGAAAAATCTAGATGGCTAGAGATGGATGTTGCTGTTAAGTAGAGATGACCAAAAACAGTGAAAACTCCTCATTCTTACTTAAAACCCAGAAGGATAGGGATCAGAGAGATAATCTAATCCTGGTTACTTATTTTGCAATAGAGGATACTGGGGAAGGAGGGAAGGAGGGAAGGAGAGATTGAGAGAGAGAGAGAGACAGAGAGAGAGAGAGAGAGAGAGAGAGAGAGACAGAGAGAGAGAGAGAGACTGACTTACCTGGAGTCATATAGAGCGTTAGTGGTTGTAAATTGGACTCCAACTCATAAGCTCCAGGTCCCACACATGCATGTACTTTCTTTCTTTATGTAATGTAGACTTTCTCCTGCCACGTATTCTCTTGGTTTCTGAGGTCCAATCTTCAAAGCTGTTGTTGGCTTCCCCTCAGGGCAATGGATCAGACAGGCCTCTCCTCTTCTCTGTTGCTATGCCTCAAGCAGAATATGTGAATTGGGACAGAGAGTGCAATAGCAATGAAGAGAGAAAAAGGAAACAGAGTTTCCATGATGTGGCCCACAAGACCTTCCGCATTCACAACCGAGATACACATCCCCACCATTGCAAAGGGCCGCGGGGAATCCCAGAACAGCCAATAGTTTTCTGTCTGTGGACAGGACATACTGTATCTCCAGCCAGCTGAGCCCCATTCTATCTATCCCCAGTGTACAATAGACTCTCATGTTCCTTCACATATGAGAAAGACCTTCCTGGTTTCTAACTCTCTTCAATTTTACTGCAATTTGGAAGATCATCAATACAAACCTGACCCTGCATATAACATTTGATCATTCTGACTCCATGGTTTGAGAGAGCTCTTCAGTGTACTTCAGGGAAAAAGGAAGATACCATTTGGTCCATAGTAGTGAGACAAATTCCACTTAATCAACAATACCTTTCTTCTTTTTCAAAATCTCTTTTTATTTATTTGTTTGTTTATTCATTAATTTGTTTGTTACAAGGTCTCACTACACAGCTCAGACTCATCCTCCTGTCTTAGCCACCCCAGTGCTGGAATTACAGGTGTCCATCAGCATAGAATGCGGTACCAGAGAGAACTCAGGACCTTGTGCTGGCCTGGCAGGCACATATGCCACTGAACTATCCCCCTGGTCCTCTACGTTTCTTCTTAAAAATAAATTTAGCTGAATAAACACTGAAAGAAGAACATCTCTTTTTCTGTCCTTCACTTTTTCCCTAACACCCACTTTCAGGATGCAGATGAGTTTTATGGAAGGCTGTAAACTGCTGTAAAAAATATTAAAGTCACACACTTAGGAAAAATTAATCCTGTGACTTCACTGGAAGATGTCAATTTTGTTTTGTTTTAATGTTTCACCTGGATAGGCAGTGGGATATTATCAAAAGTAATAAAAAGCCATTCATTCATCTGGGCTGATTTACAGATGATTGTGCCTAGAGATAGTAGGAGGAATGAGTATCTTTCTTGACCAATGAGTTTGTTCTTTGAATTATTTATTAATTCTTTAGATCCATTTTCTTAATAATGAAACTTTCCTCCTTGGGCACTCATTTTTACTCCTGTATTTTCTCTCTCAGTAGCTATGCATGCTCTTCTTAGAATCCCTTAGCTCATTTGATTGAATTTTGTTTTCAGCTGAAGTCTACCTTGCAGCTGCTCTGCACTGGGTTTGGGTGTACACACAGCACAGTGTTGCGAGCATGGGGTTGGTGACTTTGGTCTGGTCCTGTAGGTGGAAATAGGACAGCTGACATTGTTGCAAGTGGAAATAAGTACTTGATGTTTTCCCTTTATTGTAGCCCAGAGTAAAATTTGTGAGTACTGGTATGGGCTAAGGCCAAATGTCTTTTCCATTGGCTGTTAGCATCTAAATCACAAAACTTTAACTGAAAATGACTGAGTTGGGTCTCCGCAAGCACCAGAGTGCTTAATCTCCTGATTACACCTTAACTTTTAGAGAGCTAAAAGAATTATGAGAATGCGTTATTAATATGGTTGAAACAGTCTCTAAGCTGTCTGGGGGTCCTATGAAGAAGAAAGCACCTGATAGATGTTTTCTGTCTCTCCTGTTAAATCTTCATCTTGTTATCTTTGTATTCTGAGTAGAGTTACACTGTGGACCCAACTTCCTCTGTTCCCAGTAATGCTTCAGATTCCAGGAGAACCAGATCTGTGGCTCTAACCACTCAAGCTGAATGACCACTGAGTTTGAACTTTGGACACAACTTTCAAGCCTCCAACCTTGATCTCTACTAGGCACGACTCCCAACTGTTTAGAGCATCTTTTGTTGTTGTTGTTTTGGTATCAGGAATTAGACTCAGGACCTTGTGCTTGCCAGGCAGGTGCTTTAGCCACTGAGCTGTATCCCTGGCTCCTTTTCTTAGTTTAGAAAGTTTCCCTCCCTCTCTGTTCGTGGAAATATGTGGTAGGCAGTGTCACAAGCATTTTGCTTCTAAACGCTCCTCTTATCGAATGGTTTCTGTGGGAGTACTCTGAGGTTCTCTGTGGTCTGTCTTTGAGGATCACTTACCTTCCCCCACTAAGAGCTTGTGGCACACGGGTGTGGGAAAACCCCAGCGGGGAAGGTCTTTCCATTCCTCCACCTCCCCAAGAGTCATGTAGGTGGTGACATGCTCAGTCTGTCTGCTCCTGAGACCAGGGTAGTTAGGGACCCTCTCAACTATTATGAGGATCGCTGAGGTGTCAACATATCCCTTTGTGAGATACAGAACCTGAAAATCAATCCACACAGGATATTAACTACCTTTAGTTCTCTATTTAATATGATCTGGTATATCTTCCTGCCTTCATCACTCCTACATATCTTGCTGTAGTTCATCTCCACAAATTCCTCTACAGCCTCTGAGGAAAGAGGTCCCTCTCACAGAAAGCAAAGTTGGGCCAGGAACAGTTTTCCCTATTCTCTAACCTGGCTGCCAGAATAAGACTTGTAATGAAACTGGAAGGCTTTTCTGCTTTATAATTTTTCAAAGTTGGAATCAGACTGAAATGACTGCAAAAGTGAGTGCCACAAGATAGAGAGGAACTTCTCAAGTGGCAAGGGTGAAAATTTCCTAAATACTGATTCATGTCATCAAAACAGTCTATGTTTTATGACCTTAGAATGACTATTTCTCTGGTAATAGAAGAAAATATAATGTGCTCTCCTTGTTCCGCTAGGCACCCAATGATGGTGTTAGTAAGGTTGAAGTCAGTACGACAGGCTTTTCCCCAACTTAGCTCTTGATTTTTCTATGACCTGTTTCCTTATATCTCTTAGTTTAATTCTAACAAGAACAGCCTTAAAATTGAGGTGAGAGCTATACTTACCTACCTGCTGGTAGAAAGTCGAGTTTGAGGTAAAGCAGTTCTCACAGTTGAGCAGTGCCCCTCCCAAATTTGGGAAGTGGGGCAAGGACAGTAAGATAATCTCATGGTGTAAATGCCTTTGTCTCTGTTCTCATTCAACTGCTGTTGCCAGCTTGAAAGGGGAAGCGGAAATGAGAACACACATATCTACACAGGCATCTGCACAGGCCCCACCTCTAACCCCAGCCACATCCTCTGCTCTGGCTCAGTACACTGAAGAACACAACATCTGCTGAGCTCACAAGTGGGAGGCCTTTCCATTCAGAAAGCAGCCTGGGTCCTTCCAAAGCATCATGGGATCTTTTCCCAGTGAGGGAAGGTACAGCCCACTGAATGATGTAAGTTTGGAAAAGTCTTCCTCTTGTATAGCTAGAATCCCACTGCCGTCCCAGGAGGGGAGACAGGATGAAATTTCTCTGTTTTTCAAAAATCATATCACACATATCTCAGTGAAGGTACATGGTGCCCTATCTGGGTCAAAGTTAGCATAACTTAATAATGGTTTTTTACTCTGGAAAATTCCCCAGAAGCTGGGTTTCAAATACTGTATACCTTCTTGTAAACAACTTTTTTCTGTGTTAACTTGTTTTTATGTTAAGATATTCTGAAGTTTTGTTTTTTAAAGTAAATGGCTACTTTTTAAAGATGTACTTAAAAAAATATCTGTTACACCTCAGAGATGCCATTCAGTTTACTGGCTTTCAGTTCTAAGAAAACTGATTAACTTTAGAATATTTCTCCCATACTTAATTGTGCTATTGTATATATATTTCTCTTCATTGTGCTATTGTATATATATTTCTCTTTCCTGACTTTTATCCTGCTTCCTTCTCTGCATTATTTACTTAAAAATATTTATTGCAGTAGTTATTAAGGAACTCCTCTAATATGCTAAATATGATGGGTTTTCACATATCCATTGTTTTCTTTCTAACCTTATGGCTGCAACTGCATCAGGATCTGTTTTAACCATGTTCCCAAATCCCTTCTTGCTCACCAATAAGGCAATCCCATTGAATATCCACAGGATAGCTGAAGTGGAAAGAAGATAAGAAAAGATTTGTTCAGCAATTTAAATTCCATCATCATTTTCTTAAGTATGTTATAAGGAAAACAATAATAGTTTTCTCTTTTTCTATCTTTCTCAAATATCTATGTTCTCTCCAACTATATTCCTTTCTACATAGAAGAAAATGTCCAATAAAAATTTCAGTAATTTGTAAATGCTAAAGATAGACAAATAAAAGAACTAAAGCAAATCCTCCCCTGTTCTCTTTATTACTATTCTTTTCTGCATGAATTAAATATAAAATTAAATGAATGAAATGCTTGAAATTTCTTCTAACCCTCATTTCTGATATTCATATTTTTGACATTTACATTTGATGTTTTAGGTCTGGAGAGTGTCACCTCTTTGGGCGACCTCTATGGTAATCTGCGGAGGAATTTCATTTTCATAGTGAAGGGAGGCTCATGCTGGTGTGTAGTTATTGGAGGCCAAAGAGGCAGGGTGCCTTGGAAAACGTGACTTGGTATAGCACAAGGAATATTTTGTCTTGGCCCAAATCCCATCATTGTTTGAACACATAAATTCATAATTAGAGGAGAAGGCTTTGAAACCAGGCTCTGGTTGTGAATGGCTCTGTAATTCTGAATACATTTTAAGCCTCAGTTTACCAGGCTATACAATGGGGATAATGGTTCTGAATGTAAACAAGTGAAGCAACCAAAGCAAGACTCAAATATAATCTAATTTGAAGACCCTTGAAACATAATATTTTTAACTTGTCCAGTGAGCTATATGTCTATCATTAAGGAAATCATTTCATAATCAATTTATATATATAATTTATTAATAAAAAGAACATTGCTATTTGTGGTTTATGAGAAAGAAGAAATTCTCCCATCTGATCTTCTCTCTTGCCCATGTTGGAAAACATTAAGTGCCTCTATATTTTTGATGACATGAACTTGTTTGATTGTTTCCCATTTTTTAATGAGATTTGTATTGATTTTTTCCTTTGGTTAAAAATAAGTCTCTTACACTAACTGAGATAAGGAGTTAGCTATTTATTTAATTAAATTAAATTAATTAATTAATTAATTTATTTTTAAAAAATTCCTTTATTTATTACAGTGTCTCGCTGCACATCACGGATTTTTTTTTCGTGGGGGTGGGGGGTGAGCTCCGCCGGCCCTGTGGGGAGGGGCTGGCATGGCATGTGGTGCTGGGGCTCGAACCGCGGTCCCTGAGAGGTGCTCTAGACCGCTGAGCTATCTTGCCAGCCCAGGAGTTAGCTATTTGTTACCAACGTAATCTAGCAGTTTGGTGCCTTGTTGTGGGTCAGTTTGTCATTCCAAGAGGGAATTTCTTCTCTTTCCATGGAATTTAGCAAAAAAAACCCAAGGAGCCATCTGACTTTAACACTAGTCACTGAATAGTTACTTAATTTTCTGAATCAAGAAGCAGAATATCTGGTAATTTCTCTCAGCTTTAAACATCTATACCATCTATCAAACTATTTTTTCCACCTTTTCATATCTACATGTAGTTTACTATGGATAATGAAAATTTTATGTGACAGATATTTGGTAAGAATTAAAGTTAATAAAAATGTCACTCAAATGCTCTCGTCCATTGCAAAACAAGTTAAAACTGCTTTTGAAGAGCACTGTTCTCTCTGCATATAACCTGAGATTTGTGATAATCCAGGAGTTTCTGAACATGGATGCACCCATCAAACAGATGGATGGGGCTGGCTGTAAGTCCTGAAGCTGAAAAGAGCTCCTCTGGCAGCTTGCCCAGACCTGGGGCAGAGCCAGGACAGCTGTCCAGAGAGGCCGTCCCAGGATAGAGAAGCTGCAGCAGAGTCCCCACTCTGTGAGCAGCTGGGCCCCTCTTCCTAGGCCCAGATGCAGGTCATCTGCTTCCGCCCAGCTCTCAGATCTGGGGGGTGGGAAAAGCCCATTTTTAAGGGATTCTGTTCCTTCAAACTGTTGAGATGGGAATTTTTTTTAGTAAATTTGTTTCCTTCCTGCACCAAAGGCTAAAAACTTGGGGGAGAACTGATAGAACTCTAGAGGGGAAAGGCAGCAGTTCAGGATGTCAAGTTTGTTCTGAATGTTCTCCAGGCAGAAGAGGATCTGCCCAGGTCACTTGTCCTTGTGTCTTATTGTGTTCTGGGTGCACACAAGCCTGAGACATGGGATCCTCTTGCTTTTCTAGCACACCCGTGTTCCTGAACCACTTCTGTCAGTGAAGGAAAGTTATTCTTTTTGTTCAGCTCTATCTTTCCTAACTGTAAGTCTAGTAGACCAAAGAGCAATCTCTTTCAGGCCTATAGGTGCGTTTTAGAGATCTGGATCATAGTTTTGCTCAGATTTGTTTTACTGGGTGATTGGAAGAACTCAGAAATGAACTAGATTCAAGAATGTATGTGTGAGAGATTGTGTGTGATGGTAGATCTAAAGAGAAAAATTTAAAATATTATTTCTTTTTAAAAATAATTTTATTGAGAAACAAATGGCAATGAGACAGTTTCAAAACTGATTAGTAGGACAGTTTCAATAATTAAGACATTGCATATTGTTGTCTTCTTAGTGGTTATTCATAGTACAAGATGCAGACATGATATCCTGTCCACCAACACTATTAGGACAAATCTTTCTATTCATTGAGTTAAGAGAAAGTGATATATATCTATATATCTATATATCTATAAATATATATATCCTATTTTGAATATACAGATACAAAATGATCATTCATAAAATATTTCTTAGCTTACTCTTTAGGAAGGATTAGCAAAAGAAAAGTTTGTTTCTTTAGGCCACAGCTTCTTGGAGATTTGCATAAGCTGGTATCAATTGTGATTCTCTTAGAGGAGAAAGTATTATATTTCCCTATTTTCTGATTCCAAAGAAGATCCTTTCGGGAAAGCTGTCCTCCTTTATATCTTCTGAGTTCTGTCTTACTTAGAGCAAACGATGGACTCAGGTTTTCACAGCGGCTGGTAGGCTGTGAGCCCCGGGTGGTTCGGCTGCCCGCTGAGCTCGTGCTGCAGCGCACTATGGATTGAAGCCCGCGAATCGCGAATCGGCTCCCAAGAGGCCTCAAGTGGGATTTGGATGGTGGGTGGAGAAGGGCAGAGCCTGGGGCCCTGTGAGGAGGCTGTAAGTGCAGTGAGAAGTGGACAATCTGGGGAGTGAGCAAGATGGGAGTTAGGGCTGTTGGGCCACTCCACGGATTTGACGCAGTTGCTCTTAATTTGATCCCCTACGTAGAAGGTGGTGGACTTCAGGAGGGATTCTTTCCTATACCATACACCTGTGTATGGTAAAGCAAACACTAATAGATCACAATGATCTAATTGGTCACTAGGAAGGAAAGGAGGAATGAAAAATTTGGGGGTGGAAGAATATTAACTGCTTAGGCAAGTGCAGGGACCTGGGTTTGATCCCTTGCACCTCATGCCATGCTGACCATGCCCACAGGCACACTGAGCCGGCCACTGAATCTGGGCATGGTGGCACAAGCATGTAATCCCAGCACTGGGGAGGCTGAAAACAGGAGGATCACTATGAGTCCAAGCTGTGTAGTGAGACTCATTCCAAATACATAAAAAGAAAGAATATTTAAGGTGGGTAGGAACTGTCCTAATCCATTTAGGCTATTATAACAGCAGTAAAATAAACTGGGTGGCTTATAACCAGCCAACATGTATTCCTCACAGCATTGTAGGCTGAACATTTCAAGGTTAAGGTGCCAGCAGATCTGATGGGGGGTATTTCCTTGGTTTCCATGTAGCTAGCTGTCTTCTTTTCTGTATCTTCACATGGTGTAAAGAGAAAGCTAGCTCTGTAAGGTACTTTTTATAAGGTTATTAATCATTCACAAGTGTTTGGTCTTCTAAAATTATCTATTTTCTAAAACTACCTTTTAAAAATCCGCCAACTTCTAATATCAATTTGGGAATTAACATTTTAATATATGCATTGAATGATGGGGTAAACCTTTTAGATCATATCAGTTTAGGAGGAAGTAAGGAACAGGTGCCAGAGACTCAGTGATTTCATGGGTTTGAGGAATACTTATAACTGGATTCTTGGAGCTGGGGAGATAGTTTAGGGGTCAAAGCACCTGCCTAGGCAAGCACAAAGACCAGAGTTCGATACCTGGTACCATATGCCATGCCAGCCTGGAACTGCAGGCAGGCCATGCTGCCCTAAAACCAGGTTTGGTGGCACACACCTGTAATGCTAGCACTAGGGAGCCTGAGACACAATGATTACTACAAGTCTGAACTGCATAGTGAGAACCTATATCCAATAAATAAATAAATAAAAATTAAAAACTAGATTCTTTAGGCCAGGCATTCTTTTTTTTTTTCAGAACCAGGGATTGAACTCAGGCCCTTACACATGCCAGGGAAGCGCTAATTCTACAGTGCTATCTCCCAAGCCCTAGGCCACACACTAAATTCTTGAAAAGGTAAACGTTTAAAGGCACAGCAGTTGGGTGTGGTGGCTCACACTTGTAATCCCAGCACTAAGGATTGCTGGAGTTCAAGGTCAGCCTGGGTTAGAAAGTGAGGTTAAGGCTAGCCTGAAACACATAATGAAACCTTGTTTCAAAAAAAAAAAAAAGGTACAATACCAGAATCTGGAGCTACTCTATGTATGGTACAAGGGAGAAAAGGAGGGTGAGTGGTTAGAATTGAGAGGTGATTTGGGGGTGAATATTGGAGAAAAGACAGCTTCTAAGCACAGTTAGGTTCTTCTCTCTTCTCTTCAGAAGGGAAAGCCTAAAGCTCTGAGGCCAAGCCATTGAAGTTAGAGTACACCCCTTAGCTACTGACTCTGGGGAGCAGAGCAAACGTGGGCTCCCAGGAGCAGGTGTGGCAGAAGCCCAGTGAAGGTGGAGAGCTAGAGCTGGGCTCTGCAAAGACATCCCTGCTGGTTAACTAGGGGAAGCCAGGCCACTGTGCTTTCAGATCCAAAGGGGATCCAGGTCTGTGTGGGAGCCTGGGCTCCAGGGCAGTTCTCTTTGCCAGGCTTCAAGAAAGACAAATGAACAAATGGAGATGAAAGGAGAGAGGCTACTTCAGAGAGAATCTGAAAGGAAGTGACTCACAAACTAGAGAAAGTGAAACTGAAGTGTAACCCCCCACCCAAGTGGAAAAAGGCAGGCCTCTGGGTCACAGAGGGCCAGGCTCATGTTCTCAGGCACCTGTCCTTGCCACAGTCCTCCGCCCGCCCACAGCTTGCCTTGCCTGTTTTAGAAGGGAAGAGCGAAAGAGCCAAGGAACGTGAGATTTTCATGCTTACAGTGTTCTGCAACTACCGAGGCTAGTGTTTGTTCTGTCTGCCCTGAACCCATGGCTTCTGAACTACGCGAGGTCACGTTCCTCTGGGTGAGGTGGAATAGTTTACCCTGCAGGCCTTGCACTGTTTCTTTTCTGGAGTGCAGATTCTTTGATTGTGAAATGATGACATGATAAGAAATTGTCATTAAATTTCTCAGTGTACTGTAGCATTTCTAATAATTTCTGCTACCATTTACTATGACTAATAATAACATACTATATCATTAGAGTAAAAAATGATAAAATTGTATTAATCCAAGTCTTTAAAATCCAGAAAATGGATGCTGTGATTAATTAAATGAGACTGTCCGACTTTTCTCACTCCTGTAAACCTGTGCTTACAGATGCTTTCCTTAAATCGATGTACTACTGTGAACCACGAGGGGGCAGCCTACTCCCAGTCTCTGAGCCTGTGACATAAGTGAGTCCACTCAGTCATCCAGAAGGTAGATCTAACCCAAACATAAATAACCCAGTTTGGGAACATCTGGTCAACCCCAGCTTATCTGATTTGGATCACAGAAGGTTGGATGGGTTTAGAACTAAATGGGCAACCTAAATATTTTCCTTTCAATGGTTCACTTGCAGTTAAGGATGTCTAGGTTTGAAGAGTATTTCAGAAGTTTAATGATAAGAAGGCTGTCTATTTGAGATGTCTAAATAGCATAAATTCCAACATAGGAAAGTACAGGATATATCTAAGAAAAATAAAGGAGGTTATTGTGCTTATAATGAAAATTGTTTGGGCCAGGGAGATGGCTCAGTGGAATAAGCGCTTTCTTGGCAAGCGCAAGGGCCTGAGTTCAATCCCCGGTTCTGCCAAAAAAAAAAAAAAAAAAAAAGAAAATTGTTTAATGGGAAAGAAGGAATGAAGGCTAAGATAACTAACATAAGCTGAGTTTAGATCTAAGAATTCCTTGAATGTTATATTTAATATTCAAGAGTTATTTGAATGATTTGAATTCTGTTTAGGTCATTAAATATTTATTTTGAAATAATTTTAAACTGATAGAAAATAACTTCTGTATACCTGTACACCTCTTACTCCAACTTACAATTGTTAATGTCTTTTTTTGCTATACTTTTATCTTGGGCTTTGGGAGACTATGTTGTAAATGCTATATCTCTTAAGTCTACTTAAAATCAAGGATGATGATTTTTATAATTATAGCAAGATTATCAAAGTTATGAAAATTAACATTTGTTATTATCTAATTTATAGATTGCTCAAATTTTATTTTTATAGTAAGCTACAAGACCACACACTGCACGTAGTTTCAATTTCTCTTCTGTCTTTTTTAATCTGGAGCCCCCACACCTTGCTTTATCTTTCATGACACTGATGTCTTGAAGAGCACAGTGCTTGTCTTCTGTGGAGTGGCTCTCAACTTGGTTTGGCTGCAGTTCTTGTCATCAAGTTTGGGTCTGGGATTTGTCAGGGTTGCTGTATGTGATGCTGTAGTTTTCTCAGGGCATAACTTCAGGAAGAACTTTGGAATATAATGTGGCATTTTCCTTTTTATTACTATAAAAATCATAATGTTCCCCTTTAAATTATTAAATATTTCTAAATATTTTAAAGTTATATACTTTGTATTCCATGTCAAGCTCTACTTGCACCCATTAGTTTGGGCATTTTATTTTCTTAATAAAGGAAATGCAAAAAAAAATGTATATTAAGCTGAGTGGGATAAAATCAGAGCCATGTTTAAAAATAGCACTTTGGAAGATCTCTCTCTGTCTATCTCTGTCTCTGTGTCTGTGTCTGTCTGTCTGTCTCTCTCTGTCTATCTCTGTCTCTGTGTCTGTCTGTCTCTGTCTCTGTCTCTCTTTCTCTCTGTCTGTCTCTGTCTCTGTCTCTATCTGTTTCTCTCTCTCTATCCCTGGTCTCTGTCTTTGTCTCTGTCTGTCTGTCTCTGTCTCTCTCTTCTGTCTCTGTCTCTCTCTGTCTCTGTCTCTCTTTCTCTGTTTGTCTCTGTCTCTGTTTCTGTCTCTGTCTGTCTGGTTGTCTGAGTTTCCTGTTCCATCTTAGTGCAATCTTCCTTCCTTCTCCCTGGGATTCTTGAACTAGAGTTCTAACTTACTGCAAGACTCTTCTTTGAGCTTAACATATAATGATCTCTGTGAACTGGGGGAGGATGCTCTTATTCCAAGATGATGCAGCTTGATGTCCTATCAGTTTGGCCATATTTGCTTATTTCTGCAGCTGTCTAGTGCAAAGGACAACCAGCAGGATGACAGATCAGAGATCTGTACCTCTGTGCTGGATTTGGGGAACATCAGAATCCGAGAGAACAAACTTTAATCTGAGAAAACAAACTTTTTTAAGAAACTATATTCCATTAAGAAGAACATACGTTTATTAAATTCTACTTCCCTATCTCTCTTCTAGCTGACTCAGTGTACATATTATCGCTTAAATTCTATCACCATCCTTCAAAGCACGCATTATTATTCCTGCTACACAGGTAAAGAAACAGGTCCAGCAGTCTCACCAGAAGACCAGATTTCATTCGTCATCTCTCTCATTCTGAGTCTGTGTCATTATTTTCTGCACTCTCTCACTTCATTTATTGCGGCAACAGCTTTAACAGTAGCACTGTCATTATGTGATAACTGACACAATCGCTTTTCCCACATACATTTTTCTTATATTTTTATACCAACCATTTGTAGATAGAGATCTACAAATATCCACATTGCGAGTGAGCAAACCAAGCTTGTAGCCTTTCAGTCAAGTGCTCCAAGTTCAGTCTGCATCTTTTTTTGGGGAGAGGGGAGAGGACTTTGGGGAGTGAGGGAGAAGACAGGGAATGAAAGCAGTGCTGGGCGTTGGGAG
>PVKA01042367.1:0-17446 GCA_004027165.1 Ctenomys sociabilis | reverse complement strand
TTTTTTTTTTTTTTTTTTTTTTTTTTTTTTTTTTTTTTTTTTTTTTTTTTTTTTTTTTTTTTTTTTTTTTTTTTTTTTTTTTTTTTTTTTCGGAACCGAGAATTGAACTCAGACCCTTGAACTTGCCAGGGAACCGCGTATTCCACTGAGCCACCTCCCCAGCCCCTTAACTACTGCTTTGATCTTTATAATTTCCTCCCTAGTATGGCTTTAGTCTTGACTTGCTGCTCTTTTTCTAGAAACTTAAGGGGCAGGTTGTTCATGTGTGTTCATTCACCATTATAAATTTCTTTCTTAAGACTGCTTTCATTGTGTCGCACAGGTTCCAATATGTTGTATTTCCATTTTTATTGTATTATAGCTATTGTTTAATTTCTTCTTTAATTGCATCTGTGATCCATTGGTTGTTCAGAAGGGTGCTATTTAATTTCTATGTGTTTCTAGAGTTTTTGCAGTTTTTTGCCATTCATTTCCAATTTCATTGCACTATGGTATGATAATATACATGAAATAATTTTAATTCCTTTGCATCTGCTTAAGTATGTTCTATGTCCTGTATATGGTCTACTTTAGAGAGTGTCCCATGTGCACCTGAGAAGAATGTATATTCTGATGTTGTTGGGTGAAATGCTCTGTAAGCATCTTGTTATAATTTGTGTGTAGTTGTTCCTCAATGTAAATCATGGGGTGGATTTCTGGGGTTTATGAGTAATTCGTGATCCACTGGGATTATGGGTATGAGTGCTTCTGGGATTATGGGTGTGAGTACTACGCCCAGCCTGGGGCAGATAGCCTGAACGCCACATAAGGGAGACACACTTGCTCTCTGTTGTTGTTATTGCCACTGCTCCTGTCCTCTTTGCTCTTGCTCTTTTGCCATTTTATGCCACCATGAACTGCTGCCCTCTACCGTGTGCCACTCTGCCTTGGGACCAGCTCAGTATGGACTGAAACTTCCACTACTTTGAACTCAATTAACCTTTCCTTCCTTAATTTTGGGTGTCAGGTATTTTACCCCTGCAATGAGAGAAGAGTAACTGAGACATATCTACTAAGTCCATTTGTTCAAGAACAGTTGAGCTCTGTTTTTCTTTGCTAATTTGTCCAGTTGATCTATATCTCTGTGATAATGGGATACTGAGGTTCCCCCATTACAACTATGTTAATACTTATTTGATTTTTCATGTCTATTAGTACTTGCCTAATATAGTTGGGTGCTCCCATATTTGGTGCATATATTTTTATGATTGTTCTCTCTTCCTCTTGATTTTTTTCCCTTACCAAGTCTTAATGACCTTCTTTATCTCTTTTGATCATCCTTGGCTTGAAGTTCACATTGTACTCTTTTGGGACCTTCTTTCCAATGTGACAAAAAAAAGAAGGAACAATGGTCATGCCAAAAAGGGCCGCAGTCATGTGCAGCCTATTCGCTGCACGAACTGCACCTGGTGCGTACCCAAGGATAAGGCCATTAAGAAGTTTGTCATTCAGAACATAGTGGAGGCCGCCGCCATCAGGGACATTTCCGAAGCGAGTGTCTTTGACAGTCATGTGCTTCCCAAGCTGTATGTGAAGCTGCATTACTGTGTGAGTTGTGCTATTCACAGCAAAGTGGTCAGAAATCGATCTTGTGAAGCTCGTAAGGATTGAACTCCTCTACCCCGATTTAGACCTGCTGGTGCTGCCCCACGACCTCCACCAAAGCCCATGTAAGTAAAGGGAGCTGGTCTTAATGGACTGAAGAAAACTCTCTTGAAAAAGAAATAAATTGAATATTATGCTTTATACAGCATGTTGAGTGTACCTGCCAGAGGTGGGTTGGGTTAATGCAACCTATCCAAGTTTAAGTTGGTATTCTGAAAATGAATAAAGAGGAACGCACTAGAAGGGGGAAGGGGGAAGAATTTCACATTGTATGCAAACAGAATAGTTACTGTGCTTTTTTCTGGGTTCCTGTTACATGGAGTATAGTTTTCCATCCTTTGATTTTCAGTCTATGAGTTTCTTTTCGAGTTAAATGTTTCTTTTTCTTTTCTTTTTTTTTTTTTTAATTCCTTTATTTATTACAGTGTCTCGCTACACATCACGGATTCTTTTTTCGCGGGGGTGGGGTGTGAGCTCAGCCGGCCCTGCGGGGAGGGGCTGGCATGGCATGTGGTGCTGGGGCTCGAACCGCGGTCCCTGGGAGGCGCTCTAGACCGCTGAGCTATCTTGCCAGCCCTTAAATGTGTTTCTTGGGGAGCCGGGGAGATGGCTCAGTGGAATAAGTACTTCCCTGGCAAGTGCAAGGGCCTAAGTTCAATCCCCGGTTCTGCCAAAAAATAAATAAATAAATAAATAAATAAATAAATAAATAAATAAATAAATAAAAATAAATGTGTTTCTTATATGTAGCATGTTGTGGGGTCTTGTTTCTTGTCTGTTCTGCCAATGTGTTTCTTTTGATTAGTGAATTGAGGCCATTTACCTTGATTGCTATAACTGATATGTATTAGATTATCTTTGTTGTGTTATTTTTCTTCTGGTGGTTCCCAGCTTTTCCCCTTTGTTTAATTGCTTGCCCTGCCTGGTTGGTGCTTTCTTTTGTGGTTGTTCCTATAATTGTGGTCATTTTTATATCCATCTAGAATATGTTTCAGTATGCTTTGTAGAGTAGTTTTGATGGTCATGAATTTCATTTATTCTTTGACATGGAAATATCTTATTTCTCCATTAATTTTGAAATACAGTTTTGCATGCTATATCAATCTGAGTTGGAAATTGTTTTCTTTTAAAAATTGAAATACTTCACTACACACTCTTCTTGACCTAAGGGTTTGTGTTAAGAAGTCTACCAGGAAATTGATGGGCTTTCCTTTATAGGTGATATATTCTCTCTCTCTCTCTCTCTCTCTCTCTCTCTCTGTGTGTGTGTGTGTGTGTGTGTGTGTGTGTGTGTGTGTGTATGTCAATGGCTTTTAATACTCTGTTCTTATGCTGAATTTCTGGGATATCTATTATTTCTGAATGCAGATTTATTTCGGTTAAGGCTAATTGGAGTTCTATATACCTCACTTATCTCTATGTCATGTTCCTTTCCTATGCTTGGGAAGTCTTCTGCTATTGCTTCTGCAAATAGTCTTTTTATGTCATTTGTACTAGCATCTATTAATCCTATATATTGTTTTTCTTTGCATGATCTTGCAACTGTTGAATTGTTTTTTCCTGATTTCTTGTTAACTTTAAGAGATCTTTTCTTTCATGATGGGTAGTCACAATCCTGTCATCAAAGTCTGAAAGTCTATCTTCCATTTCATTCAAATGGATCTGCCATCATTTGAGGGAATTTTTAATTTCCTGGATATCCGTTTGAATTCATTTTATGCATTCTGTCTCTTTCCTATATTTGTCATTCACTGTTTCCAGCACTTTCCTATGTTCCTTTATTTTTTTAAAATCTATGTGTGCTCTGGATTTGGTGATCAATTCTTTTATTATGGTGATATTTTTTATACCTGAGAGATTATTTTGGATCTGATTTCATTTATACCCTATTAGAATTGTTTCTTTATTTCAATTGCTATCATTTCTGAAATTTCAGGTGTGTGAGTTCCAATTTTTTTCTATGTTGATTTCTCCTCAACTTGTTCTAGGTGGGCTGGAGGTCTATATTCCATTTTGTTCCTTTGTCTTGACATTTCTATTTCAAAATACATTTTCATTTTGATTTCTGTGATTATCCTTGTGAGTTTTGGTAGTAGATAACTTCTATCAAGTCCTCTCTAGGAAAAGTCTGTTCTTCAGGGCAATTGTCTGTGTATTAGAGATCTTGGTTTGTGTCTATCCCATGCTGTTGCCTCACTAATTACTTGTGAGTGGCATCTTGTTTTCTGTTTGCCTCTCTCCTCACTCTTTATGTGTATGGCTGTGGTAAGGTTATTACCCCAGTGTTTCCCAATATTGTTACCTAAGTGGTTACAACAGGTATGACATCCTAGCTATAGTGGTACAATTAGCAAAAATGATAGCATCAAGCAAGATTTAGAAATTGACACACTGGATAACTATTGATTTTGTACTTTAGAACATATGAACATCATTTATATTTATATAAAAAAAAAACAACCCAATAGTAAATTAGGAGTTTATATGCAAAGTGGTAAAGTGATTTTACCCTAGGATGGGGAAATTTAGGGAAGATAGTATATAAAACAAAAATAACTGGAAAGCAAGGAGAACAATGCTGGATGATAAAGGTTGATTATGCAAGGCTTGGGAAACTAGAGAAGATAACAGAAAAGAATGAAGGAGTAATCAAGAAATTATCTGAACTTTGTCTCTGGGCTTAGGGAACAGGATTAGTTTTCTGTGGCTTGAGTTCTCCCCAGCCATTTAGAAAAAAGAAAATGTAAAAGAAAATAAGATGAAAAAAAGATAAAATTAAATTAAAAATTTTAAAAGGAGTTGGACCCACCCACCTGCTTTTATTCCTTATGTTTTTGTCCCTAAGCACAATGATAGTTCACCTAACTTACCACTGGCTGGCTCGTATTTTGGACTTTTCCATCCCATTAGCCCTGCCTGTCCATCATGTGTGTCCTAGCGAGGGTCCTACTGTGTGGCTGGTCACCTGGTCTCACTGATGTAGGGGGAGGGACCAGTTGCCAAATGCTGGATTCCTCCCAGTCTGCTTGCCGGGTCTGCAATCTAGATTTCCTTGAATTATTTTTTTCTTTTTCATTTCCTGTATACCCTCTAAATAATTTCCAGTGACTTTGTTGCTCTTAACAATTTTCACCATTTAATTTGTCATTTTGGCTGGAGAGAAGCTCTGCTTGACTTGCTTCTTATTCTAGAAGTCTTGTTCCTATGTGGAGTTTTAAAATCTTATTATTTCATTAGGTTGACAGCCCTTTGATTATTCCATTTGGGAGAACTGAAAGCTGAGAACATCATTAAGGACTGAGAGGATGGACAACAATGCCTTGAGGATGTCACCTAAAGGGAGCAGTTGCTTAATAGAAACTCTGATTTCCCTTTTTTTTTTTTTTTTTTTTTTTTTTTTTGACAGAACTTGGGATTGAAATCAGGCCCTTGCACTTGCTTATTCTACTGAGCCATCTCCCCAGCCCCTGATTTCCTCTTAAAGAACAAAATTGTATTTCCTCTTCTTTGCCCTCCAACATGGTCAAGCAGAACACCAGGAGCTCACTTTCATTTTACATCACAAAGGAACAGTATACAGTATTCTTAAGTTGCAAGGGGATATCAAACACATGAAGACAGAAGTCCCAGGAGGATAGGACTTGCTATCCTAGTTTTCCAATTTGTATGAAATAGGAAATGGTAGTCAAACAGCCGATGATGTCTTAAAATAGTATTTTCAAACCAAGCACTGTTACTGCATAGCACAAGTTATTCATAACTCAGCAGTGTCATAGCAAGCTTTATATTCTCTGAAGAGTGTATTTTCTTCCCCAAGGCTCAGGGCCTCAGACAAAGAGCTGTATTAAGACATTGTCTCAGATCAGCAATAATCTTAAAGTTCAATTCAAAAACAAATCAGAACCTAAAGGCACTCAAATGTAACATTTTAAAATTAAAAGATAATTTTCTACTTAAAACAGTTATCGTGTCAGTTCTGTTTTTAAAAATTAATCATGGGCTGGAGAGACAGCTCAGCAGTCTAAGAGCCTGCCTGGCGAGCTTGAAGACCTGGGCTCAATCCCCAGTACCGCATGTTGTAGAGCAAGCAGCCACCAAAACCAATACACCAATGCTACACACCAATAATCCCAATGCTGGAGAGGCTGAGACAGGAGGTTCACAATGAATCCGAGCTGCATGGTGAGACCCTGTACTGAGTAAATTAAAAATTAATCATATGTAAATGACACTCCTTGGAAGATAATAAAACCACAATATTTAGTAATCTATCCCATACTTGTACCACTGGGATAATAGTACTTAAATCTGATAAATTGTGCATTGATTTTTTTATTAATGTAACTCTAATGGTGTACTTTAAATTTCTGTTCACAGCACTTTCCCTTTTTCTTTTCCTTTTGTTTTTATTGTTGTTTTCAGACAGGGTCTCATCAAGTAGTTCAGGCTGGCCTCAAACTCCCAATAATCCTTCTGCCTCAGCCTCCCAGGTGTTGGGATTACAACCTTGAACCACTATGCGTAGCACCTTCCATTTCCTCAGCCTACAAAAAGTGTGGTATATAAAGGTGATTGTTTATAGAAGACAATTCGAATACTTCTATTTCTTTGGCTATATGCATCCCAGCCAGAGAGGATTGGGCAGCTGTCTCCTATGCTTAACAACATTCTGAAAAACATTTAGAGCAATGTTCTAGGGAACCATAGGATGCTAGGCTTGTAACCTCTAGGGAAACTGAGGCTTGAGATTAACTGACTTTTCAAGGGCCCAGAGTCAGTCATTGGTAGAGATAAAACTAAGATCATGTCACCTGACTTATTGCGGCCAGCCTTTTCCCTGTGTTGAGCAAGGTGTATTACATGCTGAAATGAAACATGCGAATGGAAGACCTGCAAAAGGCCATTTAATAACAGTGTCACTTGGAGACTTCTCGGTTCATAGGACCTCATGTTCCTTTTCTAAATTTGCTTACCACACTCTGTGAAGTGGAAAGCAGCAGCAGTAATAGTCATAGGAAAAGCATAACAGCCTCATTCCAGAGATGATAAAACTGGACCTGCTTTGTGCTTACTCATCTTACTGACATCACATAGTTAGGGAGGAAGAAAACCAGGATATGAACTCAGTCAGGTTCTTCCATGCATGTCCACATGCTGGACTCAGAGTGAATCAGTGCGTATGCCATGCACCATCCCCAAGATGAATAAAGATGAAGGGGACATGGCATCGCCCTAAGGGCACTTCTACGCCAACTCCTAGCCCTTGATATCCCTTTCTTTTATGCATGAGGTCTGCTCTACCACTAAGTCTTGGCTCAACATTGGCATGGAAAAATAGGATGATCTTGCCCGACAGTGACCATATTTTGCCTTTGAATAAGTTATTCTATTTCCAGGTGCCTTGATATTTGCTTTTAAAAATAGAACAAAAAATCTCAGTAGGGCAGAGAAATAAGTGAGGTTGACAACCAAAAATTAGGAACTTCTAAAGAGTGGTATATGATAATTCTAGAGATATCTTTTGTTCCAAAAATCTCTGTAACAAAATCCTTGTGTCCTCATAGAAAGACCGAGACACACCGCATTAAGGATGTAGTCACAACAAACGTTTCCTGTGTCCTAAGTATGGTCTCCAGTCTGTCGACATAGCTCCTCACTTATGGGAAGTCACCTTGTTCCGTGTCTACGCATGACACCAAGAATGAAGGCTGTGAGGACCAAAGGAGACAGGACTATGAGAAAATACTTGTGCAGTAGCTACCCTTCAATTCAATTTATCTCTCTTCTCTGAGAACATTTCTTTCTCTAACCTGGAATTGAGTACAATGACTGAAATCTCGTCATGAAAAGTGGAAAGAACAGGAGAGAGTTATAACTGAGAAGTAGCAATCCAGTTCTCCATGGCTACATGTCAAAGTGTCCACCCTAAACTTGAGCAGTGAACAACAGTTTACGGTTTCTCCCTCTTCTGTCATTTCACATCTATTGTGACTCAGAAAGTTTCAGACTCTCCCCCAGCTGTTGCCTGGCAGGGCTTCATGCTCTTCCACAAGGCATGGTGGCCTCAGGCTATCAAGGCAAAAACAGAAGCCTACTAATAGCCAGACTGGCACAGCATCAGTCCTTCTGCGTTCTGTTAAAGAAAGCAAGTCAGAGACAGCTCATATTCCAGAAGAGGGTAAACAGGCTCCACAGCTTGGTGGGAGGAGGGATGTGATCATCCAAAATTGACCATGCTTATTGGTGGCCATCTTTGGGGACAACTCACCACAGAGGAACTTACCAAACAAGGGCCTTTTGTCTTCCAATTAAACATTTTAGGCCTGTAAGAAGGTGAGTGTTACAGTTTATATCTGGATGTCCCCTCAAAGCCTCTTAAGTGAGACCTTTGGGAGGTGATTAGATCTTTGGGGCATGACCTGGAAGGGTGTATCATATCTCCCCTGTCTCCCTTGATCTCTGCCTCTCTCTGCTTCTGGCTCCATTGCCATGAACTGCTTCTCCTCTGCCACCCCACCCTGTCCTGGAGCCACCAACTGGAAATAAAACCTCTACAAACTGTGAGCCAAGATCAGTTTTTCCTCCTTCAAGATGTGGGTGTTGAGTATTGTGTTTTAGTGACTAGAAAGTGTTCAAGGCAGTGGGTGAGGAGAGAGAGGCTGTGTGGTGTTATGTGACATTTCAAGCCACTTCTGATGAGACCAGCTCTTAGTGACAGAGGCATCTGATCTCAGATCTTCTGGAAGTGTTCTCTGGAAATTCAACAGGAAAAATATGACCATATTCCCACTCCTGTTACCTCTAGGTGTGATTGGGGAATTGGGACAGGGTAACAGAAGTAGAAGCGGTAACTGTGCCCTCTCAAAACTTACACGTCCCTCTTTCGGGACCTTCTTTCCAATATGACGATAAAAAGAAGGAACAATGGTCATGCCAAAAAGGGCCGCAGTCATGTGCAGCCTATTCGCTGCATGAACTGCGCCCGGTGCGTACCCAAGCATAAGGCCATTAAGAAGTTTGTCAGCCGGGCGTGGTGGCGCATGCCTGTAATCCCAGCACTAGGGAGGCTGAGGCAGGAGGATTGTTGTGAGTTCGAGACCAGCCTGAGCTACACAGTGAGCTTAAGGCCAGCCTGAACTACACAGTGAGACCCTGTCTCAAAAAAAGACAAAAAAAAAAAAAAAAAAAAAAAAAAAAAAAAAAAAAAAAAAAAAAAAAAAAAAAAAAAAAAAAAAAAAAAAAAAAAAAAAAAAAGAAGTTTGTCATTCGGAACATAGTGGAGGCCGCCGCCGTCAGGGACATTTCCGAAGCGAGTGTCTTCGATGGTTATGTGCTTCCCAAGCTGTGTGTGAAGCTGCATGACTGTGTGAGTTGTGCTATTCACAGCAAAGTGGTCAGAAATCGATCTCGTGAAGCTCACAAGGAAGTGGTCAGAAATCGATCTCGTGAAGCTCGCAAGGACCGAACTCCTCCACCCCGATTTAGACCTGCTGGTGCTGCCCCACGACCTCCACCAAAGCCCATGTAAGGGGAGCTGGTCTTAATGGGCCAAAGAAAACTCTCTTGAGAAAGAAATAATAAATTGAATGTTAAACTTTATACAGCATGTTGAGTGTACCTGCCAGAGGTGGGTTGGGTTAATGCAACCTATCCAAGTTTAAGTTGGTATTCTGAAAATGAATAAAGAGGAACACACTAGAAGGGATTTCAGGGAAAAAAAAAAAAAAAAAAAAAAACCTCACACATAATGAAGTCTTACCTTTGAAGTGTCTGAGGTGACTAGATTTGGAGATAGTGTCTTCACAGAAGTAATTAAGTTCAAAGGAGGTCATTGGGAAGGGTCCTGATCCTGTCTGACTAGTCTCCTTATAAAAAGGGAGGATTAGAACACACAGAGACAGTCCTGTGAGTAAAATATCAAAAGCCAGCCAACTGCAGGCCAAGGACAGTGACCTCTAGGAACACAAAATCTGTCAGCACCTTTGCTTGTCCACCAGTGTCCAGAACTGTGAGAAGGGGATCATCTGGTCCTCAAACCACTCCTTCTATTGTATTTTGTTAGGTCAGCTGAAGGGTACTAGCACAGAGAGGGAAAGCCTAGGACTGGTGGAGCTGTAACAGCTAAACCCACATGGAAACATGAAGTAGCAGAAGGACTGCTCAGAAGCCTTCAGGAGCCCACAGCTGGGCGTGGGTGTGATAACATGTACCTGGAGTCCTGGGCAGGAAGGCAGAGGTACAAAGAAAGTTTCAAAGTTACACATTGGAGACAGCCCCGGGCATGTCAGAATGATCCCTTTATGTGTCTATAAAAATAATGATGAGTTGCCAACACTTAAAAATTGACTTTTTTTTTTTTTTTTCAATTAGGATGTCCAGCTTCTCTAGGAAAATTAGAAGATCCTGGCCACATGTACCCGCAAGGATACAGGGGCAAGGATTTGATTTTCTTTGTATGTGAGTTCTCAACGTGACTATTTCCAAGAAGCGTTTTGTGAAGAGCAGGTGGGAAAACAGACAAGCACATTCTATCAAATTGCCTCACTTTGAAATTTGGGAATTGAAAGTCTTTATGGTAATTTGTGTCTTGTCATTACAGTAGCGTATGATTCACCCCCTAGACTCTGTTCATTGGGATTTACAGTGGAGGAAGTTACATAATTAGCTGAATCCAGAAGTGATGGAAGCTTCCAACATCCCAGGGAGGGCTGTTGGAGGATGTTTGTGATCTTGAACTGAGTTTTTATAGTTGTTTCTATTTCTAGAAGACATTGGAAATAGCTTTAAGTGTACATGTGTGTGAAGATTGCCTCTCACCTGACATGCTTAGATACACATCAGCAGCTTGTAAATTCCTTCCTTGCTGTAATGAAAAATCTTGTTATAATTTTCCCATCGAATGAGGGGTCCGGGTACTCTTGCAGGAGGAATGGAATTGAATTTTTAGGGTTTTGAGAAACTCACAACAGTCTCAGTTGCTCTTGTACTGTATACACAATGCCTGAGACAAAATTAGCAACCGAACTACAGTTCGGCTCTGGTCTGCCTTTATTCCTTCCCTGGCACTTTGCATATTTTATAGAGGATTCATCTTCTTCTCCCCCGGGGTTAACTTAGGCTCCAGGAGCAGCTGTGGTCCTTTTCCTGAGTCCTGCATATTTCATCCTGCTTGAGATAGCAGATTGGAGAGAAAGGCTTAGCTGGTTCTTCACACCTGCAGGCTGGGAGGGCTCCTAGCCAGCCTGTGTGGGAAAATGCGTGAGGGTCTTTGGTCCTACCTGGCCCCCACATCCTTCCTTCAGGGATCCCCTCTTCAGTCATGCTACCTTCACACACACTCCCCACTGCTCCTCAGGGAATCTCTCTCCTCCTTCCCAAGGGAATCGCTCTCCTCCTTCCTAGGTGCAGCACCCTTGATCCACTTCCCCTGTCAAATTCCTGCCATCATTCAGCAGAGACTGGCTTTCCTCCTCGGGCCAGGCGAGCTCAAGATCCCTCCCTGATGTGTCTGACAATAATTGCTGCCAGTGTGCCCCCTCCCGGAACTCCTGCTGGCTCCCTTGCCGACAGGAATCTGAAGGGGTGGGAAGAGACACCACCACATACCCCCACTCGGTGGAAGCCACGACTGCCTTTGTTGCAGCCCCATGTGTGTTGGAACTGCACACGGGCAACTCGCGGGACTGTGAGGCTTTTTCACCAACATTTCTAGTCTTAAAAATATAAAAGTCTCTGGAATCATACCATTTACTGAGCTAACCTGTCAGTAACCTGTCTTGGAAAAAGAAGTTTATTTGGCTCATGTAAATATTGTGTTCATTTTTTTTTTTTTTTTTTTTAAATCTTTTGGGCCAGCGAGAAAGCTCAGCAGACTAAGCGCCTGCCCGGCAGAGGGGCAGGGACCAGGGTTCGATCCCCGGCACCACATGCAGTGCCAGCTCCAACCCCAGGCATGCTGCCCCAGCCACCAAGTCCAGACACAGTGGCACGTGCCTGGGATCCCAGCACTGTCCCGGGAGGCTGAAACAGGAGGATCACTATGAGTCCGTGCTGTGTCAAATATATGATAAATAAACTTTTAAAAAGTAAAAAAAAAAAAAAAAAAAAAAGCCTTAATTTATTTATTTGACCAGTGGTGTGGCATCCGTATCACAGCTCTAAATGTCAGGCTCTTGTCTGGTGGCAAAGCCATGTGCGAGCTGTTGGTCACTCATGTGAGTGTTGCCGGCTCTCCCACATTTTGTGTCAAATGTCAGTGTGCGCATCTAATTATGCAAGAAGCCCGATCCTCTGTTTCCACTTGAGGCCCAGGAGGAGTCTCCACCATCCCATCACCTTCGGGATCCACCCCAGGGAGCAAGGGTGACTCGGCTAATGAGGGCGGGGCCTGGGCCCGATGCCTGGGCTCCTTAAAGGATCCTGCTTCTCCCCATGCTGTCCTTTCTCTCTCTCACCCTGGGCTCATCTTCTTGGGGTTAATTGGTGGCCAGACTTGTCCCATGGGAAGGGAAAGGGTGCGGAGGGCCGAGTCCTCCAGCCAACCTAAGTGGGTGAGATCAAGTGGGCAGCAGACCCCACCTGACAACCATCTTGGTTTCAGGTCCCTCTCTGGCAGTAACAGTTGGGTCTGTTTCTTCAGTGTTCAGAATCTAGCAGCAAGGGGTGTGATGGGAGCACAGGGCACTTCTGGGAGCAAACCTAGACACTTGCCAAGCAAGTGCTCCACTGCAGAGCTATACCAGAGCCCTAGGCTGCACTTTTCTTTTTCTTTTTTCTTTTGGCAGAACCAGAGATTGAACTCAAGCCCTTGCACTTGCCAGGGAAGCGCTTATTCCACTGAGCCATCTCCCCGGCCCCTTGCACTTTTCTTTGAACGCTTTAAAAATCTCAACTAATGATGGATTTTTTTCACCAACATTTCTAGTCTTAAAAATATAGAAGTCTCTGGAATCATACCATTTACAAAAATTAAAACAGGACACAAATACTATGTTAGTTCGAGTTTTCTAGAAGCAGATGCCAAGACGGGATTCGATGTGCAAGCAGTTAATTAGTGCAGTGGAGGTGAAGGATAGGAGGGAAGGGTCTGGAGAAAATGGAGAGAGCCTTCAGACCATGCTGCCAGCCTAGCCCTGGGTAGGAAAGAGGGGAGGAAGGAGGACAGAGTAGGACGTGTCACACTGTGTATTCATAGCGGGCCCCCAACTTCCGGTCGGTGTTTGCTACCCTGAAAGCATCCTAACTGCTCCAGGTGTCATGCCCCTTTCAGGGATGAGCACACGGACACCCAGAGGGACAAGGTAACTTGCCCAAGACCAAGCAGCTAGTACAGCAGAGCTCGGCTTGGAAACGAGGTCTGACTGTTGGCTCCACACCCTGCAATTAATCCGCTTGTTCCACTAGGACAGCTGATCCGTGTGTTTCAAGATTATGGGAACAGCTCCGACGTGTCCGTCCTGCTCACTTTAGGCTTCTCACGCTTCCTCTGTGAGTTCAGAGCCAGGCCGTTTCCGACTCCACAAATCATAGTGATGTCACATCAGGCAGATTTATTACCAGTTTTCAGGTGACATCAGTGCTTTTTCTCCATTTTTTAAAGCAGTCAGTAATGATGACTGAATATAAAACAAATACATAGCGCGTAGTGGCTTCCAATTTTCTCTTATCACAGTTGACAAAAAGTCTCGCACTTGGTGGGCGAGGAAGGGGCGCAGTGAACTGAATTTTTGTGCTGAGGGTTAAAGGATCGTGAATGCAACCTTGTAATTGGTAAAGCTCTAAGACCTTTTGCTACCATTTAAACGCTCAGTGTGGAACAGAATTTGGAGGGCAGCTGGCCTAGTCTCCCTGCCCTGGGAGGTGGGGGCGTCCCACCCAGGTTTGTCATGCCAGTCACGTTCTCCTTTGAAAAGGTTGTGCAGGATGGAGGAAGTCCTTTCCTTTCTTGTTGTGAGAGGGAATGCATCACCTTGCTATGTTATCTACATATCTACAAACAAAGTCACTGTTCCTCAGAGGAAAACTGATACTGATCGGTCCCCTGCAAAGCCACCAGACCTTCTTAACCCTCCCTCTCCTAGCTCACTTCCTACGGAATTCAAAACACAGCCTGTGCGTGGATCTGATCCAACACAATCAAGAAGACCAACTGATCACTTGGAAATTTTAATTAGCTGAAAGGTGACCGACAAAAAGGGCGAACTGCTTTGCTTTGTGTTAAAATGTATTCTTCTCTTTTTCAAAAGCACACATTTTGTTTAGCTTTAAGAGTAAAATGGTACTGCAAAGCTAATAATAAAAAACAGCAATCTCCCTATCTTTACAGCTTGTTCTCTAGAGGCGATTACTTGGGAGTCTTCTAGCTATTTCTTCTGGTGTGTATACTCACAAATCTAAATGTCCTGATACCTTTGGTGTCAATTGGCTCCAAATTTTCCACTAATTGGACAGGAAAGGGGGGGGAGGGAATCTGCTTGGTGTTAATAACTTTGCTTTTTTTTTTAATGACTTTGCTTTATAGTCTAACTGAAAATTCAACTTGAAAAAGCGTACATGGGCCAGAAGTGAGCCATGTGTCCTACTGCTGTCCAATCGCTGCTCTTGACCTGACAATATATAGTGCTTGTGTTGGTGTATTGCCACGTTCACAGCTGTGCTGGGGGGGGAGTTGATTTGTGTAAAATATCATAACTATGGCCCCAAGGAAAGTTAGTGATACCAGCAGTGAGGCTCAGAGAAAACCATGAGAACCGTGATACAGTTAAAGAATTAACTGAAGATTTTATTAAAGTCCAGGAAAAATGAATTTACAATTTTTTTTTTTTTTTTTTTTTTTTTGCGGAACCAGGGATTGAACTGAGACCTTGAACTTTCCAGGGAAGCCCTTATTCTTCTGAGCCATCTCCCTGGCCCCTGAATTTATGAATTCTGAGGCCCCCAAAAATTATACAATTTTTTGGTTTTCCATTACTTCTTTTGGGAAAAATATGTTCAGTCTTCAAGCTTTTCTCAAACCTGAATTTGGAATGAATTGAATTCAGCAACCAAGGTATCACTGTAGTGTTTTGATATTTTTATTGTTAAGTTTTAGATAGCACCCAATTTTTTCCTATTGCAGAAAATAACTATCTACCTTGATTTTACTTCTTTTTCCCCCTCTCTGCTGCCCGCCCTTTTCTCCCACCAATACTTATCAACTCTCCGTGCCTGTCTTCCCTTCTAGTAATCCCAACTTGGTCATAATGGTGCCTGCTTGTAGTTTAGCTACTGAGAAGGCTGAGGCAAGAGAATCTCAGACTTATGCCACTTAGCAAACATTGGTATCAAAGTAAATACAAAAAGCTAAAGCTGTAGCTTAGTACTCCCTGGAGTTCAACTCCAGTAGGAAAAAAGAAAAAAAAAAAGGCTGAGTCAATATTTACTACTTACATTTTTATGATATAAATCCTGCTCACAGCTGAACCATACAATCAAGCCCTGAGAAAGGTACAATATAACCTAAAAGAGAGAACTTAAGTGTGACCTGGGATGCCTGAGCCCTCCCCGGACTGTCTAGTACAAATAACACAGACTGAAGGAAAAGTACCACTGTGGGTTGTTCTGTTTGCACCGTTTGCGACAAGACTAACTCCCGATGCACTGGGTTGAGTTCCTAAGGAAGTGAAAGTGAGCATTTTGCACAGTGAACAAACAAAGACATGAAAATAAGAGTGAAATCAAGGCAGCAGAACAAAGCCAAAAATTAACTTCTAGAACCCTTGCTGTACTCTACTCTCCTTCAGGAATAGGATTTTTTTTTTTTTTCCTCCTTTTGGACTCTAGGAACAAGTTGTATTAGGCAAATACAGTTTAAATACTTTTGTCTTTTGAAGCAGTTCCCAGTAGTTATTTATACACCGTCAGTCAATGACTTGCCAACCACCTTGCGTTTGCTACTCATTCATGTAGGGTGAAGAAGGACCAGACATTTAGGAAAGCCTGGGCCCTCCAGCTACCCTGCACGCTTCCAGCTTCCTCCTGGCCTGGGCTACCTTTCCAGTCACCTCCTTGGGTGACCACCATCTTGTCTGCTGGTCCCCACTGGGTGGTTCCTGCTAGTTCAGCCTCCCTTGAGGAAAACAGCCAAGAGGAATTTGTTGCTCAGCATAAACACTGCTAACTTTTCCAAAAATTATGAATGTAAGCCAAAGCTTAAATTTCCACAAAATTCAACAGAGCGAATCTTTAAACAGCTCCCAATTATTAAAATTACCCACATGTGTACATAGTGAGATACCGCCTATGCATGCATTATGTCATCTATTATTTCCATATTTCAACCCAAAAAGTTTCTTTTTTATTACTAAATTTGTGGTTTGGGTTTGTTGGTGCTTTGTATTCCAGTCCTAGGGTCTGGAGTAGGAGGGTTTCCACATAATAAGAAGCATTCTACCACTGAGCCACATCTCCAGCCCCATTTACTGTTACTAAGTTTTTGTATGCAGTCCTTTGATGAAGAATGATGAATCTATTGAGATTTAATTATGAATCCTACTTCAGGACTTTGTTTTGTTTTGTTGTGAAATACATACAGAGTTTCAATATGTTGCTCGGGCTGGTTGCTAACTGTTGGGCTCCAGGCATCCTCCTGTGTCACTCGCTGGGTGCTGAAAACACAGGCACAGGCCACCATACCCTCTGGACTTCAGGAATTATTTTTAAAGACAGGACACAGATGAAGGAAAATCTCACTGACCACCTGACCAACCACGTGAATAGAAAGATTCACATTAGTTAAAATAAGAGGACAGACAGCCCGGCATGGTGGCGCAGGCCTGTAATCCCAGCACTCGGGAGGCTAAGGCAGGAGGATCGTTGTGATCCGTTCGAGACCAGCCTTAGCTACAAAGTGAGCTTAAGGCCAGCCTGAACTGCATAGTGAGACCCTGTCTCAAAAAATAAATAAGTAAATAAAATAGAACAGACAGTTAAGCATCCTTTTATGTTTTCTTATTTGTACACAATTTTTGATCCCCTCTTCTCCCCCCATTCTTCTCATCCTTTTACATTTTTTTTTTTTTAAGTTCAGCTTCAGTTTATAAACAATGAAATCCGTCCTCTTCTGTCTTGGTTAATTTTCTCTCGCAGTTGAGACAAAATACTTCACACCCAGAACCAAGGAAGGGAAAGTTTATTTAGCTCACAGTTCGTGAAGTTTTCAGTCCATACTTAGCTGGCTCCAAGACAGAGTGGCACATGGCAGAGGGCAGCAGTTCATGGTGGTGGAAAACAGCAAAAGAGCGAGGAGAGGAGAGAGCAAACCATTTCCCCCTCCCATTGTATGCAGGCAGCCTTCACGGTGAACGTCTTCTGAAACTCTACAGTGAGCTTCATAAGCAGCTTATTTAACATGGTCCCATTTAGGGGACTTTACAAGCCTGTGAACTCTTGAAAATTGCATTACACAAAGGAGGCTCCAAGTCCTGCCTTCAAAGGAGGGCAGAAGTCAGTAACAGACACCAAAAAGCCAGTTGACCCTTTGGGGTTCTCAGCTAAAGCAACCCGCCCTCATGTCTCCATCGAGACACCATGATTAGTACACCTGTGCTTAATCGTAATCTGTTAGCTTTAAAGCTTGTCCTTTACCACTAATTGGGCAGGCCTGAAACTCAATCAGCACCAAAGACCATAAACTCCATTTCAGCTGGAATTTTAGGCCAGGACAAAGACAGCTAACAGGACGCTGCAGCCTGCAGAAGTGGAATAAATAAATAAGTAAGTAAATAAATAATTTTTTTTTTTTTTTTTTTTTTTTTTTTTTTTT
>PVKA01042366.1:0-17447 GCA_004027165.1 Ctenomys sociabilis | reverse complement strand
AAAAAAAAGAGAATATTTTGTATTACTCTACTGTAATCAAGGGGACTTGCTGAAATTCTGGTAGTAGTTCCCAGCTGGATTTTTAGCTGTGTCCAGTGAACATTTGTTTATTTCTGGAGACGTTTTGTCACAACTGCAGGGGGAGCTACTAGCATTTAGTAGACAGGGGTCAGGGATGCACTTAAGCTTTTTTTGTATAATTCAATTTTTAATAGTGATTGTGAGGGCCAGCCAAATAGCTCAGCAGATTAAAGTGCCTGCTTAGGCAGAGTGCAACTGCTGACGTTTGATCTGTGGTGTACTGTGCCGGCCCCACCCCTGGAGCTCTCTGAGACAGCATGCACTTGTAATCCAAGCACTTGGGAGGCCGAAAATAGGAGAATCACTATGAGTCTGATCTATGCAGTGAGACCCTGTAGACCCTTTACTAAATAAATAAATAAATAATGATGATGATGGTGATGAGTGTGGCACTTAAATATTTTTAAAATGCACAAAACAGCCCTCAAAAGATGACGTAAAATGTCAGCAGTAGCAAATGAGAGCTGTGACTCCAGCACTTGCCTGGTGGCATAGGAGGAACAATGCAAGTTCAAGCCCTGCGGAGATTGAGTAATTCATGGGCAGGCTGCACAACATGACCTATTTTTAAATTTTAATCTTTTATTTTAAAAAATCTTTTATTTATTATTTATTTGGCACAAGGTCTCACTATGCAACTAGACTTGTAGTGATGCTCCTGTCTCAGTCTCTCCCAATGCTGGGATTACAGGCATGCACCACCACACCTGGGCTTGTTGGCCTGTATGGTATCCTTGGGGTTCCGGGGCCAGCATGTCATGTACCAGGGATCAAACTCAGGTCCTTGTTCTTGCCAGGCAGGCACTTAGACCACTAAGCTATCTTCCCATCCCAACATAGCCTCTTTTAAAAAATAACAAAAGTAATGTGAAGAAGCCCTAATAAAAAGCATCATTTCTTTCTCTCTCTTTTTTTTTTTTTTTTTTTTTTTGTGTGTGTGTGTGTGTGGTACCAATGATTGAACTCAGCACCTTGCACTTGCCAGGCAAACACTTATTTTACTGAGCTATCTCCCCGGTCCCAAAGCACTGTTCCTTTTTTCAAAATTGACATTTAATTCGTCATTATGGAGTGCGCAGATCCTATTACTGTGACGAGACAAAGACTTCTCTGAGGAAGGAAGAGGACCCTGTATTATTCATTCATTTTTTTGCTTGGTTGTTTTGGTTTTGGTTTTGGTTTTTGAGACAGGGTCTTGCTATGTAGTTCAGGTTGGCCTTGGGCTTGTGGCAGTCTTCCTGCCTCAGCCTCCTGAGTACTGGGGTTATAGGCATGTGTCCCCATACCTGTTGGGCTCATTGAACTTTTTCATGTGCTTGTATCCTAATTCTTAGATTAGACAAAATAGTAAGAGCACAAGTACATTATTTCCTGGTGCATATGAGACTTTCTATTCAGTGGAGGGTTGAATAGAGAATGAAAAATATATATATTTTAAGTCTTCGTGCTTTTTTTCTTGTAGCTACCCATTTGATGTAACTCGTCGAAGAATGCAATTAGGAACTGTTCTGCCGGAATTTGAAAAGTGCCTGTAAGTTCTCCAAATGTCATTGTTCATTTTCTTTAGGAAATGTAATATTAAGATCAGTAGGAAGATAGGAACTCTGGTCTCAAAAATTTCAGTCTTACATGTTTTCCCTATATAGCACTGTGCTAACCTTAGACGACTTCACTTAGGTCCTAGTTCTCTTATCAAAACTTCTATTAAAAAACAAAACAAAACAAAACAAACTTCTATTCTTAGCAAGGTACAGTGGCATACACTATGATCTCAGGACTCATAAGGCTGAGTCAGGAGAATTGAGGCAAGTTCAAGATCTAGGCCAGCCTATGATACATAGTAGCTTAAAGCTAGCCTGAACTATATGGCAAAACTCTTATCTCAAAAAAAGAGCAGCTCTGTTAAATAGAAATATAAGTGAGCTTGCTCAAACCCAGCCTGGGTGCATAGGGAGAGTCTGTCTCAAAAAAAAAAAAAAAATACCCACATCCACAAAATAATAAAATAAAATTTTCTGATAGCTGCATTTATAAAGGTGTAGTTCAGCCTGGTTTCAAAACTCATGCAGTCTTCCTGCCTCAGCCTCCATAGTGCTGGGATTACAGGTATGTGCTCTGGCTAAAGTTTACATTTTTATTAGTATATATTTGCAGTACATAATAACTATATTTATCATAAATAAATAAATACTACTTAAAAATGCCAAGCTAGGGGCTAGGGAGATAGCTCAGTAGAATACTCTTGACTGGCAAACGCAAGGGCCTAAGTTCAATCCCTAGTTCTGCCAAAAAAAAAAACAAAAAACAAAATAAAGTGCTGAGCTCATTGCATTTTGAAGAGTTCATTGCTTTGTGAACTAGCATGAAGTGTCACCCTGTCCTGTTGTTTTTCAGTACCATGCGGGAGACTATGAAGTATGTCTACGGGAACCATGGGATCCGCAAGGGGCTGTACCGGGGTTTGTCTCTGAATTATATTCGCTGCATTCCTTCTCAAGCTGTGGCTTTTACAACGTATGAACTTATGAAGCAATTTTTGCACCTCAACTAAAAGAAAAATTGTTGCTTGGGGTTTTCTTTTCTTTATAAACTCTCAGAAGGAAAAGTTGAATGCAGGAGAAGCGTTACTTGAAGGGGATTATTTACCCTAGCACAGGAACTGCTGCTTTTTTAATACTTGATTTTTTTCCTTCTAAGTCATAAATCAAAAGTGTTAACTGACTTTTTGATGCCAATCATTGCATCTTAGAACACAAGAAAAGAATTCCTCAACTGATGCTGGCTAATCAGTTAGGTTATTTGAAACTGGTTAAAAATATTATTTGGAAATGCAGTGTTTGTAACTTCAAGTGGGCTTCAAGAAATTGCCATTAGCTTTATTACACTGTTCCAGACTTTTCATTGAAATCATAATCTCTTTCTATTTTTGTGTATGTGCTGGGGACCAAATCCGTGGCCTTGAACATGCTAAGCATGTCACACTGAGCTACACCCTAAGCCTGTAATCATGATTTTGTAGAAAATTTAATATTGTTTATTGTTAAAATATATGGGCCTGATTAAATTGCAGAAAAATGAGAACAGAATTTCTTAAGTTCTATCATTTCTCTTATAATTCTGCTTGATTAGATAAAAGGAGAAATACGCAAATGTATTTAAAATGTTATACTAATGAATGAAGTATCAGGTTTTGAGCAAATGTTATGAGTAGGTACCATGAGTGACGTGTGTGTGTGTGCGTGCGTGTTTTTAATGTGGAGAGGAAATAAAATCATCTTGATTTATAACAACATGAAAGAATATCATTATACCTTATTATAAAGAATATATTAATTTAATTATTACTTAGAAGCTTCAGGTTTTTAAAATTTTCTCCTTTTCGTGGAGTTTTACATGTAATTTTAGAAGACACTGTATTTCTCACAGAGAATCTTTTTTTCTCAGAAACAGAGCAGCACCACAGTTGTTTTGTTGGGTGGTTTGGTATATGCCAGAGAACTGAAAGTGAGCCGTGATATAACCATTGATGTAGACATGACCGCCGAAGGATGTTTCTTAGCTATTAGGTCACAAACAATCTGTAAACTAGTTCTTCCATGTAAAGTCATTTTAGCACTATATGAGAAGTACATAATGTGATTTGATTGCTATCCTTTATATTAAGAAAATTGGTTAATATGTACAATTCCACTTACTGTGTTAGAGCACTCTTACAGTTTATTGTAAGCATGACAGAAGTAGGAAAAGAACAGTTACAGTCCTCTATTTAAAAATAGTGATGTGTAAAACTGATGTGATCTGGGTTTTCTTTGGTACTGGGAATCATGGGGCCAGGGACATAGCTCAGTGGCATAAGTGCCTGCCTGGTAAGCACAAGTTCCATAGTTCAATCCCTGGTACTGTTTAAAAATATATATATATATCCTTGTTACTGGGACTCAAACTCTGGACTTTGCACTTGCCAGGCAGGTGCTTGTACCACTGAGCTATGTCCCTGGCCCCTGATATGATCTTCAAGATATCAGAAAACTAAGTTGAAAGTGTTACTTCTGCATCAGTTTTTCTTTCACATGAGAGCTGTCTTGTCATAGTTGTATAGAAATTTGATGTACTAATGTCATTTTCAACATCTTTGTTTTAAAATAAATATATACCTTTGTATGATTTTTTAAAACAGTACTAGAAGGTAGAAATACATGTATTTCTAAAACCTTTTTGTATATTTTTATTTCTGATTCACACTGTAGCTTAACTATTGTCATTAAATCTTAAAATAAAAATGTATAAAATAAATGTCAGTTATATTAATAAAAGGGAACGGCAAATATTTTTCAAATAAAAATTTGCATTCTATGTCTATTAATATGCACAGGATATTAAAAATAAAATTTATCCTTATTTTGAGTTTCTTTATTATCAAAGCACAAATGCAAAACATTTAAATATTTGAATAATAAAATAATGACAATATTTGTTTCTGATTTATTTTAGATAGATAACTCAAAGTATATTTGTGGGTCAGGGAGATAGCTCAGTAGAATAAGTGCTTGCCTGGCAAGCACAAGGGCCTGAGTTCAATCCCTGGTTCTGCCAAAAAAAGGGGCCAGGGAGATGGCTTAGTGGGATAAGTGCTTCCCTAGCAAGCGCAAGGGCCTGTGTTCAATTCCCCCCCCCCCAAAAAAAAAAATCAAAGTATATTTGTGCTGGATATGGTGGTGTGTACCTGTATAATAATTCTTGCTATTTGAGAGGCAGATGCGAGAGGCCCAGAAGCTGGGCAACTTAGTGTGAACCATGTCAAAATAAAAGCGAAAAAGGGCCAGGGATAAAGTTTAGAGGTATGATGCTTGCCTAGCATGCATGAGGCTTTGAGTCTAGTCCTTGGTAGAACACACACATACATCTTTCTAGGTTATTTTTCCCTCACAGATTGTCATTGTTCCCTTTCCTGTCTTCTGGTATGTTGACCTCTATGATTTATCAGATGAGTAGTGTCTTTAATCTTTGGTTACTGAGGGAGGCACCAGCCCTACATCTCCATCAAGGCCCTACAAAGGTGTTAGGAGAGGTGAGTGGCTCTTTTTCTCATTGCTGAGACAGAATGCCCAACAGCCAAAGTTAAAGAAAGAAGTGTTTATTGTAGCTCATGTTTATAGAGGCTTCACTTCATAGTTGCCTGGCCTCAAGGCAGGGTATCATAGCAGAAAACAGCAAAACTGAAGAATAAAAGTAGTTAAGTGGCATGCAAACCTCTGTCCTTATATTTTACCAAGGGTTCCCCACCTTAATCCTAGTATGGCATTGTGGATCATATCCTTGATCCATGTGAGGCTTTGGGGCAACATCTAGATACAAGCCATATAGTAGGTGATTTGTGTGTGTATGTGTGTGTGTGTGTGACAGGGTCTGTTATGCAGTTCAGAATGGCTGTGAGCTCACTTTGTAACTCAGCCTGCTCTTGAACTTGCTATGAACCTCATGCATCAGTCTCCCTAGTGCTGTAATTACAGGCGTGCACTACCACATCTGGCTATATTTTATCTTCTTTTTTTTTTTTGATACAGGGTCCTGCTACAGTTCAGACTTGTAGTGATCCTCCTATTTCAACCTACCCAGTGCTAGGATTGCAGGCTTGCACCACCATGCCTGGTTTCAGGGCCAGCACAGTGAGCCTGGGGTTCTAGGACTTTTTGGGCCAGCACAGTGTGCCTGGGGTTCTAGGACTGTTTCTGAGCCAGCACAGTGTGCCTGGAGTTCTGAGGCCAGCATGGTATGTGGTACTTGCGATTGAATTTGAGACCTTAGACCACCTAGCTATCTCCCTAGCACCATATATAAAAAGGCAGATATGATGACCTAGGCCTGTAATTCAGCATTCTAGAAGTCTGAGTCAGAAGGGCCCAAATTCAGGCCCATTAGCGATACAGAAAGACCAGGTCTCAAAAAATAAAAATAGAATTGGAGATTCAGCTCATTGTAAAGGTCCTGGGTTCAATATCCAGTATAGAAAAAAAAAAATCTTGCTCCCTCTCCAAGGTATAAAACTCTTTATATGGCATATTGTACACTGGTAATTAAATTGGAATTGTGGGCAACTTGGCCCATTAACTGCATGTATTGTCTGATTTTAAGTTCCCAGGAGCATGTAACACCAGGTATTTCTTTGATGCACACATTGTGGTAACTGGCTTGTTGACCTACATTTCCTGGCAATGCTCTGTGTACGATAAGCTGACACACATAGGATGGTGTTGCATGATGGGGTACACCTGTAATCCCAGCAGTGGGGAGTCCAAAAACAGGAGGATCACTACTAGTCTGAGCTGTATAGTGAGACCCTATGCCAAATACATGGAAAAAAAAGGAACAAACTTCCAGGTTGTGTAATAAAATGGATAAACCTCAAAACATTATACTGGATGCAAGAATCCTGACACAAAATGCTATGAACCATATCGTTGGCTTGGGGGTGGATATTTGAGGCAGGGCCTCATGTAGCTCAGACTGGCTTTGAATTCACTGTGTAGCCTGGGCTAGCCTTGAACTTGCAGATCTTTCTGCCTCAGCCTACCAGAGTGGTAGGATTACAGGCTTTACTATACTTTGCTGAGAAACTTTCTTTTTTTTTCTTTTAAAGGTATTTGGTACAGGGTCTCACTGCACAGTGCTTGGACTCTCAGTGATCCTCCTGTTTTCAGCCTCCCCAGCACTGGAATTGCAGGGATGTGCCACCACTTCCAGACTCAGTGGCTTGCTTAGTGCACCCCAGGAAAGGGCTGGTGTGGCATGTTCACTGAGCTATCTTGCTGGCCCTGAGAACCTTTCTTTATAGAGGTTTGATTTACTCACTTGCATTTGTCAAAATTCATCTAGTAGTCCATGAAAAATGTGTATTGTATGTACATTTGAAGAGTCACATAACGATTGGAGAGGACAGTAACAAATGGTGAATTGTAGTTAATGTTCACATGAAAGTAGGGATGAAATATGCTTGTACTTCTAAAATGAAAAAAAAAAAAAAACTTGAACTTCCAAATGGACAGAGAAGTGGGTAAATGTGCATGTGACAAATCAAAGGTAGCAAATATCCACTATAATTTCTGAGTGACTGGCAAATGGGTGTTTGACAGTTCTTCTGAGTTTCTGTTCACCTGAAATTTGTCCTAACAAATGAGCTACTGGGGAGTTAGCTCAGTAGAATAAGTACTTGCCTGGCAAGCGCAAGGGACTGAGTTCAATCCCTGTTTCCGCATAAGAAAAGAAGTGAGAAAAAGGAATGAATTTTGAAAGGAGCAAGAGAGGATGTGGTTCCCAGTCTCCTGCAAGAAGTGTTCTGCCAGGCCTGGGATATAGCTCATTGCCCTAAGAGCAGTTCTCCAGTTTGATGTGAATTACTGCAAGTGTGCTGCAGGGAGCAAGGGATGAATGGGCTGCCTCTCGCCCACGTGACATCTTTTCAAGACAGGACTCATCAGGTGACTTTGACTAAAAACACTGATTGGAAGGAAGTACCCTCCCTTAAAAATGCCAGATGCTTTTGGAATCCTGTTTGCAGGTGGTCAGATTGCTCATCAGCAGCATGAAAACTTTGTTGTTTAAAAAATGGTGGGGAAAAAATGGCGCAAAAGCTGGACGTGGCGGTGCACATCTGTAATCCCAGCACTTGGGAGGCTGAGGAAGTTGCGAGTTCAAGACCATCCTGGGGTACAAAGGTGGAAAGAGGCTGTAAAATGGGCTGATATTTGTTAATGAATGTTACTTTGTTTTGAGACAGAGTCTGGTTATGTAGTTCAGGAGCACCTTGAACTGACAGTGTAGCCCAAATAAGCCTGGAATTCCTAGGGATCCTCCTGCTTCAGGCCCATCAACCCCACCTGCTGAGTGCTGGGATTAGAGGGGTGCACCACCGCGGCCCCTAGTCTCGTCTTTAAAAACCGGGACCAGGGGTGGCCGGACAACTCAGCGGACTGGGGTTTGACCCCTGGCACCACATTACCTTGCCGACCCCGCACTCGGGGTGCTCTAGAAAGAGACTGAGACTGGGGGCGGTGGCGCGCATTGTAATCCTAGCGTTTGGGAGGCTGAAAACGGGAGGATCACTACTAGTCCTGTATGTGTAGTGAGACCCTGAAGACCCTGTACTTATATTTTTTTCTTGGCGGAACTGGAGATTGAGCTCAGGCCCCTGCGCTTGCCAGGCAAGCGCTTATTCCAGTGAGCTATCTTCCCGGCTCCTGACCCTGTACTAAATACAAAAAAATTAATAATAACCCTATAGCCACAAAAGACGCCTGATTTGGGGAGTAAGCAAACAGCTTTGTGTAGTTAAATTGTATGCTGGGCGGGGCTAGAGGAAGGAGTGAGGGCGGGGGTGGGGCATCCGGTTTGCGCCTGCGCAGCACCGGTGGGGCTCCAAGTGAGGCTCAGGCGCTCACAGGGGCGGGCCTTGGAACCTGGCCGGTAGGCGCATGCGCGAGGCGTCCCGCGTGCTCCCGCTTCTTTTTCAGGGTTGGGTTTTGCGGGCTTGTCTGCTTCGTTGGATGCTGCTTAGATACTGCTTTCCGTCTCCGAGCCCGGGATGGAACAGGCTGACCGGCTGGAGCTGCTGATGGATGACAGTTTCGAGGAAGAGACTGCCCCGCCGGCGGCGGAGCTGTGAGCGTGGCGGGGTGGGGTGGGGTGGGGTGGGCGGAGTCGGGCGGGAGATTTGAAACCGGCAGGCACGGCCTGCAGGCCCGCGGGGCTCCTGTCCAAGCCTGTCCGCTTTCCCTGTCCCGGCTGCCGCGGCCGCCGCGCGAAATTACCGCCCGGAAGGAGATCTCAGGTGACCGAGGCTCTTCTTTGCGGAGCTAGAGGAACTCATCCCAAGGAAAAGCAGGCACCGGGATCGTGAGCGGGAAATGTGTGTAGTGAGAGCAACTCCGGTGCTCCTCAGGGTCGACCTACGTTTGTTTACAAGAGAAAAGCGTTTGCTGATGGAATTGGAGAGTGACTTTGGACTCGCCCTTTGGTCCCTCGTAGTTTTAAGACTTGCAAGAAAGGTTTAGCAGAACTCTTTTTCAGAGTTGCATGGTTTCAGGAGGTTTGCACTATTGTATTAAAGTATTGTGAGGTTAAAAAAAAAAAAAACAAAAACACTTCTGAACTATTTGGGCGCCTGCCCATTAGCTCAGTTGTTTAAGTAACTGATTAAACAAGCAATGAGGATGCTGTGGTTCGGATCCCCAAATCCTCAAGCCTTACCAGACCTGCTCTGAAGGCAACCTGAGGCAGCCAAAAAAAAAAGTTTTGTGAGGTTGAATGGTGTGTAATAAATACAAGAGATACTTATGCCTTACCGTATGAAAGAATGAGTTACCCTGATAGGTATCAAGCTTGCTTTCTCTAAGTTGAGACTGCTTAATTACTAGTGAAGTTTTATAGGAATTCCTGCAATAAAAACTGTTGGATGAAGTGATCTTTAAGTATACTTTTATAAATGGTAGGACTTGGCTGTAATCACCCAGATGCTGTTCCACACACTCTTGCACTGAGCTACTACACCTTCAGCACCCTTAATCGGGTTTCAGGTGGCATTGCTTCTGGGAAGTTTTTATAACAGGCATTCTTCCATTTTGCCTTTACTCAGTCTTACTGAATTTAGTTATCCTGATAAGCTTTCAACATGTAAAAACGGAAGGTTGGTTCTTAGTTAAATACATTAAATGACTTATTTCATGGTTGTATTGAAATAATTTTGTATGTGCATGCTTAAGATTTCAGAAAAAAATGGAAGCTTCCTTTCCAAGAACAATTCTGAGCCAAGGACCTGATAATCGTTACCTGGTGGTAGCAGTTGACTTTCTGCAGAACAAAGAAGGAAGCTATGAAAAGCACCTAATAATCACTGCATCCCAGTCACTAGAATGTAAAGAACTGTGTATCCTTAGGAATGACTGGTAATTTTTGTATAACTTTGAGCACTGATTTGGTACTCTTGGGAATACCCCTGCATTCTAGGCAAGCACTTCAGCTACATCTGAAGCTCCAGGGTACATTGTGTGTTGGTCCCTCTCAATCTCTGTCTGTCTCTCCATTTCTCTCTCAGATTACAGACCTCTGCTCTTGAATTACAGCTGAGCACCACTATATCCAGCTGCTCTAGTATTTAAAAGCCTTTAAATACTTTATGTGGATGTTGTGTAATTTATTTGTTAAAATGGGAAGAGATTTGAACTTGAATTATTACTGTATGAAAATTGTATCTGTTACTCCAGCATCTCAAATCTTGTTCCAAAATTTATTTTTATTGTCATTTAAAAATCATGTATCAATTGAGTATCCTTTATCTGAAATGTTTGGGACTGGATTTTCTTGGGTTTTGGATTATTTGCTGTACCTTTTGTTTTTTGTGTCTAGACTGCAAATTAGTTTGAACTAGGTGAGATTTTATTCTTGGGCCGGGGATATGGCTCAGGAGCACAGTACATGTATGGCAAGCTTGAGGCTGTGAATTCAATTTCAGTGTATATATATTTATGTATGTATGTCTCAAGACTTAGGAAAGCTGTAGATGTGCTGAAAGTCTTAAGGGGAGAATTATTTAACCCAATTCATAATTGGAGCTGTATTTTATACAGTTTTGACAGTTTTGCTAAATGTTTGTTAGATATTGCTACCTTGTTTTCTTTGGTACTTAAGGAAATGTGTTGCAAATCAAAGGGTAAAAACTACATCCTCTTAAACTTTAAAAAGATCCATAAATTTAAGTGTAGTGTCTCTTGAGCAACCCACTATAGTCCCCTTCTGTCTCTTTATCAGACAGAGGCTTTCTTTCCCTCAATAAAAATATTCTTATTTTATAGACTCTGGACTGGGACTCCTTTAGGTAACAAATTTTTCAGATTTCTTGGCAAGCCACTCAGTTCCCCTTTGTCCCTCTCTGACAGAAGCTTCCTTTCCTTGTTAAATATTAGAACATCCTAAATACATTAAAAAAATGAATAAATCTTAAAACAAAAACAAGCAAGAGCATAGTGTCTCTTGCCTTCCCTATTCCCTTCCCCCTTTCCTCTTTCTCCTTCCTTTTCCCTCTTCCTTTGCCTCCTTTCATTTGATTCTAGGGCCTTTGCCCTGAGCTGCATCCTTTCTATATTTTATTTTGAGACAGGTTCCTGCTAAGTCATGCAGTTGCTTATGTGGGATTTGGGATCTTTTTGCCTCAGTCTCCCAGAGATAGAATTATAGGCATGTGTTGCCATATCTTTTGAGAAATACTTCTTTCTTTTTTTTTTTTTTTTTTTTTTTTGTCTCTTTGAACAGGGACTCACTATGCAGTTCAGCTGGCCTTAAGCTCACTTTGTAGCTCAGGCTGGTCTTGAACTCACAATGCTCCTGCCTCAGCCTCCCGAGGGCTAGGATTACAGGCAGGCACCACCACGCCCAGCTTTACTTATTTCTTTTTCAGATAAGATAATTGGTTATTTTTGAAGCTTCACTGATAAAATTATATTTATTTTTTTGTCTTTTTGAGACAAGGTCTCACTATGTGGTTTAGGCTGGCCATAAGCCGCTTTGCACCCCCAGGCTGGTCTTAAACTCATGAGGATCCTCCTCACTCTGCCTCCTGAGTGCTGGGATTATAGGCGTGTGCCACTACCATGTTTGGCCTGATAAGTTTGTTTATTTAATTTTTATTTTTTTCTTAATTTTAGGGAAGGGTCTACAGGTTGTTTAGGGTCTTACTACTAGATCTGACTCAGTGAGTCTCCTGTTTACAGCCTTCTAAGTTCTGGGATTACAGGTCCCAGCCACCACGCCCAGTCTTATGCATATCAGTGTGCCCCTGGGGCAGGGCTGGCATGCCAGACCAGGAATTGAATCCCCAGCCCCTGTGCCTGCTTGCAGGACCTTTAATCTGCTGAGCTGTTTGGCCACTGGCCTCATAAGTTTAAATGTGGGAACCTAAACTATGTATTTCTATTTTAACTTTGTTGTATTTTCAGGTGTTCTGCACCTGTACAACCAGGGGACATCATTCATTTGGAAGGAGACTGCTCACATGATACTTGGATAATAGATAAAGATTCTGGATTTTTGATCCTGTATCCAGACATGCTGATTTCTGGTACAAGCATAGCCAGTAGTATTCGCTGTATGAGAAGAGCTGTCCTGAGTGAAACTTTTAGGGTAAAAATTGTAACAACTAATGTTTATACAGCATCTTACTTATAGAGCCCTCCCCTTTTTTTGGTTATGTAAATCAAACCCAAGGTCGTGAGAATGTTATGCCAACACTATTATTGAGCTGTATACCCAGTCCCAAATGACAAAAATTATAGTTTAAGCCAACTATGATGGTACACATCTATAAACCCAGCACTCTGGGAGGCTGAGGCAGGAGAATTAAAAATCTGAGCCAATCCTGGACAATTCAGCAAGAACTTATCTCAGAAACAGGGTTGGATAATCGTAGCACTTGGAAGGCTGAAAACAGAAGGATCACTACAAGTCCAATCTGTGTAGTGAGACCCTGTAGACCCTGTACTAAATACATTTAAAAAAAAAAAAAAAAAAGAGGGTTGGGGTCTTAGTTCAATGTAAAGGCCCTGGGTTTAAAGTTTAATTCACAGTAATTAGAAAGAAAAAAAAAAAAACAAACAGCTGAGCATGGTGGCGTATGCCTGTAATCCCAGCACTTGGGAGGCTGAGGCAGGAGGATTGTTGTGAGTTCAAGACCAGCCTGAGGTACAAAGTGAGCTTAAGGCCAGCCTGAACTGCATTGTAAGACCCTGTCTCAAAAAGACAAAAAAAAAAAGATTGTTTTGTTTTATTTTTTTGTATTTATTTATTTATTTTTTTTATTTTTTTTTATTTATTTATTTATTTTTTTTTTTGTCTTTTTGAGGCAGGGTCTCACTATGCAGCTCAGGCTGGCCTTATGCTCACTTTGTAGCTCAGGCTGGTCTTGAACTCACAACAATCCTCCTGCCTCAGCCTCCCAAGTGCTGGGATTACAGGCCTGCGCCACCACGCCCGGCTTATTTTTTTGTATTTAGTGCAGGGTCTACAGGGTCTTATTACACAGGTCCAACTTGTAATGATTCTCCTGTTTTCAGCTTCCTAAGTGCTGGGATTACAGGCACATGCCACCACGCCCAGTCTCAATTGCCTTCTCAGCAGTGCCCTGGGGTGGGGCAACAGATTTTGGCGTGCCTAGATACTTCTAAACTTGGCTTCATGTGATTCTCAGTAAACTAGAAATAAAATTGTTTTTTATTTATCTTTTTAACTTTTTGTTTTGGTTTTGAGACAAGGTCTCATTATGTGATTCAAACTGGCCTTGAACTCGCTATATAACTTGGTCTGGCCTCAGACTAGTGTTGCACTTCTTGCTCAGTTTCCTGAGTATTGTAATTATAGGCTTACACTGCCATGCCCAGCTTTTTCTGTGTGCGGTGGTGGGATGGAACTAGGGCCTTGTGCAAGACAGGAGGTCTACCATATTCCTAGACCCCTGTAATCTATATTCAAATTTTTTTTTTTTTGGTACCAGGGATCAAACTAATGACCTTGTGTCTGCTGAGCTATCTCCCAGATCTGTAATTGACATTCAAACAAAGTCTTAACTATGTTTGGTTGATACATCTCCTAAAGTTTTTTTCAATCTCTGTTGGCCCTTCTACCATTTCTCTGATGATTGTTAAAGAACCTACATTATTTGTTAAATTTTTCCTGTCCTCTCAATTTTTAGAAATTATGTAGTTAAACCATATATAGATATAGAAAACTAGAACTTTAGCTGTAGGAAGAGTAATAAAAAGAAAAATACCTAATAGAATCTAAGCTGGACTTGAACCAGCAATTGTCTAACAACAAAAATATTAAAATGGTTGAGAGGTAACTCAGTGAAAATTTTTTTTAAAATATGAAATGGAGGGAGCTGGGGAGATGGCTTAGTAGAATAAGTGTTTCCTGGCAAGAACAGGGGCCTGAGTTCAATCCCTGGTTCCACCAAAAAAAGGAAAGAAAGAAAAGAAACATTTGACATTTGAGCTGGGTGTTTTTTTGTTTTTTTTTTTTTTTTTTTTTGTGGAACCTGGGATTGAATTCAGGTTCTTGTGCTTGCCAGGGAAGTGCTTCCACTGAGCCATGTCTGGCCCAAAAGACTTGTTTTTTGTTTTGGTGGTATCAGGGATTGAACCTTGCATTTTCTAGGCAAGCATTTATTCCACTGAGCTGTCTCCCCTGCCCCTGAGCTGGGTGTTTTGGCACAGTCCTAAAATCCCAGCTACTTAGGAGGTTGAAGCAGGAAGATGGTAAATTTGAGGCTAGCTTGATCAGCTTCTTAAGATCTTTTGTCAAAATTGCTTTGAAAAGGATTGAGGGGGTGGCTCAGTGATAGAGCCCAGTGTATGCGAGGACCTGATTCAGTCTTTAGCACCAAAAAAAAGAATGGAAAACATGTTGAAGGTTTTATTTTCTTAAAAAAAATCTCTTCAGAATGGAAATACATTGATATAACAAATAACTCAGGGCTAGGAATATAGCTCAGTAGCATAGCACCTGCCTGGCAGGCACAAGGTCCTGGGTTTAATTCCTGATACAAAAAAAAAAAAAAAACCTGCCAGATTTATACAGAAGTTCATAATTCTGAGTAGAAGAAAGTGAAATTCACCTATATTTCCACCTACCAGAGATACATTAATGTTTTGACATGTATCTGACTATATTGTCAGTATACAGTATATCATGCGTTTATATGTTGGGAAATAAAATGTTTTGATATGATTTGTTTTCATAGAGCTCCGATCCAGCTACGCGCCAGATGCTGATTGGTACAATTCTTCATGAAATATTTCAGAAAGCAATAAGTAATGACTTTGCACCAGAAAAGCTAAGAGAACTTGCTTTTCAAACTGCTCAAGAAATACGGCATTTGAAGGAAATGTAAGTAGTTGTGGTATTGCCCAGGCCGAGCTTGAACTTGCCCTGTCCTGCCTCTGCCTCCCTTGTGCAATCAGGCCAAGCTGCCTTTCTGTATTGTTTGGGTGCTGGTGATAGGCCCAGGGCTTTGCACACGCTTAGCTTGTGTTTCCCACAGGTACATCCTCAGCCCTAGTTGCTTGCTTTGTGGGCTGAGAATACTTACTGACTCTTTTCAGTTTTCAAAATGTAACATAATGTTAACTATAGTCACATCTCTTGAGCCTATTCCTATGGTCTAGCTGAAGTTTCCCAAGTCTGCTAAGGCTCCCCTGCCCTTGCCACATATGTTTAAACCCCTGTAGATATTTAGATACTTGGTAAATCTAGAGCCCAGTTTTCAAGAAAACCAAAACCAAGCACGTGAAAGGAAAGGTTTCCAAGCACCAGGCTTGAGGGAATGAATGCCATGGGCTGCACCTTGCACATCTGGCCTGGAGGTAGGGCTCAGTGGCGCTCAGTGCACGCTTGCTTGGGGTGCTCAAGCCTTCGTTCCATTCCCAGCACTGTGATAAGAGCACGCCAGAAAAACCCTTTTGCGGCTGTTGGATTGGCCTTTCACCACTTCACATAGTATTGTTTTCACTAGTTTCTCTTTTGTGGCAGAGGGGTTCACTTTGTTCCCAGGCAGGTCTTCAAGCTACTGTGCTTCTCATCCCCAGTCTTCTCAGGAGCTGGGCTGTATGTGCATGTCCCTGAACCTGGCAACTTGACTTGTTTCGAAGAGGCAGCAGGGAATAAGGGGCTGCTATAGAGAGACACTTTTCATCCTTGTACAAAATGAGAGTTCGTATCTTCATTCCAGGATGTAAGAGAGGAAACTTTAAAGTACAGGTCCTCAGCCTTCAGGAGGCTGAGTCAGGAGGATTGCTGCAAGTTGAAGGCCAGCCTGAAAAACATAGCCCCTTTCTTAAAACAAAAGTAAAAAAACAAACAAACAAACAAAAAAAAAAAAACCAGAGAAATGGAAGAAACCAGGATATAGAAAGGTCACAGTTTGTCTTTTTTTTTTTTTTTTTGTCTTTTTGAGACAGGGTCTCACTATGCAGTTCAGGCTGGCCTTAAGCTCACTTTGTAGCTCAGGCTGGTCTTGAACTCACAACAATCCTCCTACCTCAGCCTCCTGAGTGCTGGGATTACCGGCATGCACCACCACACCCGGCTTGTCTTTTATTTTTATGTGTTTAGTACAGGGTCTTACTACACAGATCAGACTTAGAGTGATTCTCTTGTTTTCAGCCTCCCAAGTGCTACAGGTGTGTGCCACCACACCTACTCTAAATTTCGTGGCTCAGTGCACCTCAGGGACAGGGCTTGCACAGCACACTGGGGATAGAACCCCAGTCCCTGCACTCTGCCTAAGCAGGCGCTTTAGTCTACTGAGCTATCTGGCTGATGCCTGTTTATTGCCTTTTCTTTTTTTTTTTTTTTTTTTTGGTCTTTTCGAGACAGGGTCTCACTGCAGTTCAGTCTGGCCTTAAGCTCACTTTGTAGCTCAGGCTGGTCTCGAACTCACCAACAATCCTCTTGCCTCAGCCTCCCGAGTGCTGGGATTACAGGCATGCGCCACCACGCCCAGCTTGTTTATTGCCTTTTCACAGGATCTCATTATGTAGTTCAGGCTGGCCTTGAACTCTCAATGATCCTCCTGCCTCCACCTCCTGAGTGCTTAGATTACAGGCATGCACCACCACCATGCCTGGCCAGGTCACAATTTTAGAGGGATTCATACTTAGCAGATTCTTGGTTGTTACTGTCATGTTATTTATCATGACAAGGTAAGTCATTAAGGAAAAAGGATGTTTTATAGTTTTTAAGATGTAAATTCTCTAAGAATTTTTCCCATCCAAAGTAATGCCAGTCTGATTCAAGAGAACTGTATTTTACTATATGTGCTGCCGAAGCAAGCTCTTTCAGAGAACCCTAAAGCATTGGATCCAGAGTTCTTTTCCATACCCTGATGTTCCGAGGAAGATCTGGTTCTGTTTTACCTTCTCATGTGGATGAAAGGTTAGGTTTGAAAATCCTGCCCTTCAGTGTCTTACTGTCAGGACAGAACAGGTTGCTCCATGTCATTGGCCTCAAATTAGTAATGAAAACGTTAAGTGCAGGGTGTGAACTCATGTGAACTGTTCTGGAAACCGAGAATCCTCACCTGAGCTGTTGAGAGGGTGCACCTGTTGTCCCAGACATTCTAGAAGCTGGGATGGGAGGGTTTTTTCAGCCTAGGCATTCCAAGCTACCCTGGCCAACACTGAGTCTCCATCTCAGAGAAAGAAGGAAAAAAAAAAAAAAAGAATCCTGGTCTGATTTGAAGTCACATGCTGGGAAAAGTGCCTGAGGGAATCCCCACACTGAAGACAGGTTCCTGAATAGTTGCAGGAAATAATTTTTTTTTTTTT
>PVKA01042365.1:0-17425 GCA_004027165.1 Ctenomys sociabilis | reverse complement strand
TTTTTTTGTCTTTTTGAGACAGGGTCTCATTATGCTGTTCAGGCTGGCCTCGAGCTCACTTTGTAGCTCAGGCTGGTCTTGAACTCACAACAATCCTCCTGTCTCAGCCTCCCGAGTGCTGGGATTACAGGCCTGCGCCAAACTGTCATCAATTCTAAATTGCCAGTAAACACCATCACTACGACCTTGGTCAGGCCTGGGATGTGATAAGAACCACAAAGCTTATCAGGGAATGGGCCCGAGAAGGAGTTTGGCTCAGCAGCAGCCTTACAGCCTCGATCTGCTCCCAGCAGCAGAGGGTGTGAGGGCTCCCTGTGTTGGGGGCAGGGGGCTCAGCTCCTGAGAGCTGGGGTAGTTGGGGGGGGAGCTACGCTGCTCATCCCCTGTCCCCAGCTTGCCTTTGTCCCTGGAAGGGCAGCTGCAGCTGCCCAGCGACAAGGTCCCTTTGCGACTGCAGCGAGGGCACTAGCCAGCAGAGGCCCCTGCAGCCGAGCTCTCGGAGCCAGAAACTGGCCCGGGTTCAAGGGTGACCATTATCTCTAATGGGTCACTTCCTCCTCCCAACAGGAATTTCCAGTTTGAGCCTATTAGCCTAGGTGTGACCTGCAATTTAAAAGTAATTACAGTCCGTTCCTCCTAACAGCTAAGGTTGCCCCCAGCAACGGGCTGGTTTCCTGCCCGGCTTCCGAGGAGAGTCTTTCGCCCTTGACCCTTTTTTCTTTTCTCTTCTCTACTTGGACCTCAGGGCCAGGGGTGCCTCTGGGCTGTTTAGTAAGTCATCCATCACAGGTCCTGGGCTCAGGTCTGCTTTTCCCTCCAGTATTTACCTGTGCCCAGCCCAAGGCATTCCAGGGCCAAGGGGGACCCATTAAGATAAGAGGAAGAAGAATAAACAGAAGCAGATGTCTCTCGCCTGTCCAGGGCCAGCCCCTGGAAAACAGGAAGCTGAGACACAGCTGATAAGGGCCAGCTCCTGCTGCAGGGCCTGGGCTCCTGGGAGGCTGGAGCCGGCCTGGGCTCCTCTCAGCCTCCTGCCCACTGTGGGCCCAGGTCACAGGAGCTCCTCGTTTCCCTCTTCTTCCTGTCTACAGCTACTAACTGCAGGGAAGTCGGGAGCTGCTCCACTATGCTCTCAGGGTGGGATGTGTGTGCAGACAGCTGTCGGGAGATGACTGCACACATATACACACCATGGAAACGTGTGTGTATGCACACTATGCACACACACACGTGTACACATCTCATGTACACACATACCATACACAGCACCCATGCATCCATGCACATGTACACACATGCACGTCACATACAGGGATACATATGCACACATGTACACCCCACAGGTGCACACACCTACTACACACACTATGCATGCACATACGAACCATACAAGTGTGCAGACATCCATTAAATACCACACCCACATGTATACAAATGTGTATGTGGCATGCGCCAGTGTGTACATGCACACACGTGCCACAACCACAAGCACTCCAGCACACATAAGCTTTTTTTTAATGTACAGGGTCTACAGGGTCTCACTACACAGGTCAGACTCACAGTGATCCTCCTGCTGGGATTACAGATGCAGGCCACCATGCCCAAGTCGCCATCCCAGCACACCTCCAGGGGTACAGCTGGCACAGCATGCTGGGGATCAAACCTCGGTCCCTGTGCTTACCTAAGCTGGTTCTTTAGTCTGCTGAGCAATCTGGCCTGCCCACTCTTTTGTCTAGAGTGAGCGTTGTTTGCTTTATGTTTTGGGGACAGGGTCTTACTGTGTAGCCCAGGCTGGCCTTGAGTTGCACTGATTCTCTTGTCTCAGCTTCTTGAGTGCTGGGGTTACAGATGCCAATGGAGATTTTAAAACCCTGAGGGGGAGAGGGCTCAATGGAATAAAAGCCCTTCTCTGGCAAGCACAAGGGCCTGAGTTCAATCCCTGGTTCTGCCAAAAATATATAAATAAATATATAAAACCCTGAGGGGAACCTGTTTCCAGGGAGAGATGGTCCCCTAAACTCCAGGGCGCACCATAGACTCCACTGTCCTCCCACCTCAGGGCTCGGGGTGGGGTGTCTTCTAGATCTGAGAACCCTTGCACCTGAGGGCTGGTTTTGGTGCCCACCTCCCCAGAGCTGACTTGGAGGCTGAGGAGGCTGTGAGACCCCCTCACTTGTCACCCTGCAGCACTGATTCCCTTTCACAAGACAAAATTCTCATGGACCCCATGCTGACCTCACATTTTCATTTCTAACTTTTCTGGGTTCTTGAGCGTTTCTAAGTAGCTCATGTTGGCCTTGAGCTTGCTGTGTAGCCCCGGCCTGCTTTGAACTCCTGAGCTGGCACCAAGTGTTCGAAGTCCAGCCCTGGAACCTACTAGCCCTGTGACCTGGCCCAAATTCCTTTCCTTGTTTGGCATGCATTTGAGTTTCCTCATCTGTACCAAGTGAGCCCATGCCCCTGCAGGGGACAGAAAGCAGCCCCACCCTACCTGGCTTTGCTCCCAGAGCTGCTGCTGAAGGCTTGGTCAGGGTCCAGGCCCTGCATCAGCACATTGGTCGGGGCAGCTCCTGTGTGACAAGGGCCCTTTGCGGGCATGGCCCTCTCTGGGCTGCCTGAAGACAGCGTAAGGGAGAGGAATCTTGGAGCCTGGCTTCCTTGACCCCCCTGCTACCTCCCGGGAGCCTGGCAGTTGGCTAGAAGGGATCCTGGAATTCCCCGAGCACAGCAGGTATCAGGCTCTGCATGGTGCCTCTGCACAGACTTATCCCGCAGGAACACTCAAGGCAGGACAGGGCAGAAGGGCCAGCCGGGAATCCAGGCCGTGCTGGGCTGCCTGCGTATGCATACAAGGATGGACTGATCCTTATGGGAGGGACTAGGAGCACAAGGAAGTGTTTCAGCCTTCTCCGTGATCTATGGAAGAGATATGGTCAGAGAGTCCCACAGATGCTTTTGTGCAAACCAGCAAAAGCGCGTAGTTTTCCTTGAGTTCTGGGGTGCAGTGCATAACCTACTGACTCTGAGGTGCAGCCTTGGGCTCTGGTCAATGCACCACCTTCCATCTTTCACACAAACAACTTTTTTCCTCCTGAGATGTTGTTTTGTGATGGTACTCGGGGGATTCTCAAAGTGAATGGCCAGGGACCTAGAGAGGTCACAAATTGTTGAATGGCAGGGGAATGGGGCCTGATTCCTCAGAGCCATACTTCAGACTTGAGAAGCCCTGCCAGCAGCTGAACTATATTGTATGCAGAGTTAAGGGTAGGGCTAGGGTAGGGCTAGGGCCAGGGCTAGTGTTAGGGTAAGGATAAGGGTAGGGCTAGGGCTAGCGCTAGGATTGTTAGGGCTAGGATTGAGTTAGGGTAAAGGTAGAGTTGGCTAGGGCTAGGGTAAAGATAAGAGTAGGGCTAGGGCCAAGGCTAGGACTAGGGTCTCTGCTTTAGGCTCAGGTCTAGTAATTTAAGTCTCCATGGATATATACAACTCCATCCAAACCGCAAGATGTATGGCTGTTGGTGTTATTAGGAACAGGGGTCAGGAGTTTGGTGAATGTAGGTTGATTTAGACAGAATTGTTTTATCTACCATGTCGATCTTCCTTCTCTTCCTCCTCCTCCTCCTTCTTCTTCTTCTTTTGTGGTACTGGGATTGAACTCAGGACCTCGTACTTACCAGACAGGTACTTATTCTACTGAGCTATCTCCCTGCCCCAACAAAACAAAACAAAGAAAAGGCTCTGGCCCAAGGGCCTTTGGTGGCCACTTGGCTAGAAGTGGGTGGTGTTTTCCCCCACTACAGTATCTTAGGGTGGCTTTAACCCCAGTCTGGCCCAGTATTGTAGCTTGCACTGTAATCACAGCGTGTTCTGGAGGCTGAGGCAGAAGAATCATTGTGAGTTCGAGACCAGCCTGAGCTAGAAAGTGAGCTTAAGGCCAGCCTCAACTGCATAGTGAGACCCTGTCTCAAAAAGACACACACGTGAAAAAAAAAAAAAAAAAAAAAATCAAAGAAAGAAAGAGTGCCTCAACTGTAGGCTAAGGGAAAAGTGGTAAGTTATGTCTGCTAGTATCAGCGAGGCTATATTTGAAACCTGGATCTTGTGTGGAATTATGAAAATGTTATTTTCCTGGGCTTCAGTTTCCCCACTTGTGACATAATGGTGCCCACCTTACAGCATGTGATGTTAGGAGAATTAAGCGAATGAGCACGTAGTCCATAATCATATTCAATAAACATCCTCTATCATAAGGACAACCCCTGGCATTTCCATACGCGGAGTAGATATTGGTGTCAAGTTTCTGTGAGTTGGTGGAAGTAAAGAGCAAAGGCTGTGGAGCAGAGTCAGCAGCAAAGGACTTTCCACAGGTTGTGGGGACAACAAAAGCAGTGTAGCCTCGAGGGCCACCAAGAGCCACTGTCCCACCCACTCCTAAGACTTGAGTGCGGAGGTCAGACGAGCTGGCTTCCTGACTGGGCCAGCTGCATCCCATCCATTCCTCCTTTCATCACTTGGGGGGCAGCGCGGTAACCTCGGTGAGAGCTGAGCACCAGATCCAGACCTGCTGCAGAGCAACACTCTGTAGTCACTGACTGCTGATTATTTAGTGAGCACCTATTATGCGCCCCACAGAAGACAGTGGTGAAGAGGCAGATATGATGCCCATTTTCATGGAACTTCCATTCATTGGGAAATAAATTAACAAGAAGAATTGAGATGTCACGAGTGTCATAATCAGTGGTTGTCAAACTGCAGGCACCAGGCCAAACAGGGCCCTTGAAATGTTTTTGAGTGTTTAAAACAAAATGAGTCTGGGGCTGGGGAGATGGCTCAGTGGAATAAATGCTTCCCTGGCAAGCACTAAGGGCCTGAGTTCAATCCCTGGTTCCACCAAAAAAGTAAATTAATTAAAAAATTTGGAAAATGACTGCTGGGCAGTACATAGTGGTGCACACCTAGAATCGCAGTTCTTGGGAAGCTAAGGCAGGAGAATTATGGTGAGTATGAGGCCAACCTGGGTTGCATACTCAGTTCAAGGTCAGCCTGAACTGTGTAGTGAGACCCTCCACCTCAAAAGATTTTCTGTAAAAAATATAAAAAAGAAGCAAGGAATGCTAAAAACAAACAGCTCCCATGGAGAGGAATATAAGTTGTGTAAGACGCAAGCCCCATCTGATTTTTGTTTAGAGTGCCAACCACATAGTTTTATTTTAGTGGAAAGAAAATAAGCTGACACCCATTCTCAGTTCCCTCACCCTGTACTCCCCCAAGGCCACAGGTTGCTCAACACAGGATGTTCCTATTGCAAAGGGTTTGGGTTCCCCTTCGGGTCTGTAATAAATGAAGCTGTTGCTCCACACATTTTTGGGCAGAAGGGACCTCTGAGGGGCAGAAGCCCCCCCTGCAGCCAGGAGCAGTCTTGGCCACCCCTGGAAGTCAGGCTGCGTCTGAGGGATGCAAGCTAGCTGGCTCCTTAGCATCAGAGATAACTGTGTGCGTGGGTGTCTGCGTGGGCGATGGACTTGTATGTGACACCGGCCACATAAAAGGTTGCTGTCGAAATAAAAGAGATCATAAAAACAGGGAGGTAGATCTTTTGCAATGGGAAAGGGATGGAGAGAGATAGAGAGAGAAGGGGATATAATAAGAATTAAGATATCATATACACGTGCCAACTCCCCATGAAAACGCAGTCATTATCTACTGCAAACATGGATGAATAAGAATACATTTTAAAACTGATAGGGGCGGTGAGATAGCTTAGTGGACCAAGTGCCTGCTTAAGCAAGCACACGGGTCAGGGTTGGATCTACACGCTGCACCGGCCGTACCCCCAGGGCACACTGAGCCAGCAACCGAGTCCGGGCTTAGTGGTACACACCTTTAATCCCAGCTCTGGGAAGGCTGAAAACAGGAGGATCACTACAAGTTCAAGCTGCATAGTGAGATGCAGCTTGCATCTCAATACCCAAAATACCTGGCCGGGAGATGGCTCAGTGGGACAAGCACTTCCCTGGTAAGTGCAAGGGCCTGAGTTCAATCCCCAATTCTGCACAAAAAAACCAAAACAAAAGCCTTTACATTTAAGGGCCAGCCAAATAGTCCTTGTGATATGACTGCATTTAAAACAATATGGAAAGACCGGGAAGATGGCTCAGTGCAATAAGCGCTTCCCTGACAAGCTCAAGGGCCTGAGTTCAATCCCTGGTTCCAACACGGAATCAGGGCTGGCGGTATAACTCAGCGGACTAAGCGCTTGCTTAGGTAAGCACAGCGGAAAGGGTTCGGTTCCTGGTTCCGCGTGCCGCACCGGCTCTGCCTTCGGGTGCGCTGAGCCAGCGACGGAGTCCGGGCGTGGCGGCGTGCACTGTAATCCCAGCACTAGGGAGGCAGAAAGCAGGAGGATCACTATGAGTATGGGCGGCGTGGTGAGAGTCTGTACACAAAACAAATAAACAAAAAAACCCTTTAAAACAATATGAAATCGTTGGCAGAGCCCATTTTAGCTATTTCCATGGTCAAGGAAACAAGAGAGAAGAGAAAGAGGCCCGATGGTCTTGAGGTGGCTTGAAGGTGAGGGGAAGAAGAAGTTGCAGTTGTGGCCCATCCTGTTGTCCCTCTGGGACTAGGGTAGGTGAAGTCCTCCTTCCTGCGCAGTTAGTAGCAGCGTTACAATAAGACAATTTATTTTTTTGTGGCCAACTCAGCCACCCTGGGGGCGGGGCTGGCGTGGCATGTGGTGCCCGGGATCGAACCCTGGTCCCTGAGCGCTTGCCTAAGCATGCCTAAGCAAGCGCTTTAGACCGCTGAGCTTTCTTGCCAGCTCACAATGAGATCGAAAAGTAATGGAGTGGGGCGTGGGGATGGAGGGAGTGTTGGGTGGGACTGTTGACCCAGCTCTTTGGATTTCCTTTTTAATGGTACTGGATAGACCACAGGACCTTGCGCTTGCCAGGCAATGGATTTCCTCTTAATCTCTAGGTGTGCCCTTGGCAGCAGGGCCCTAAACCAGACCTGGTCTGGTTGCTTGACCTAAAGACTTTGCTTTTGGTCCGCCAGAGCTGCTGTCCCCACTAGTACTAACCAGCTGGCCGTGGTCCTCGGGCTCTGGCACTGTGACCAGGGCCTCGCCGTCCAGGATAACAGCACCTATTCTGAGCTATCTTGTGGCTGCTGGACAAACCAAAACAAGAGAACACAATTTTGCAAACAAGGAAGCACGCTTTCCAGTGGGGCAGTCGCCGCAGGGCACGGCACAGGCAGACTCCCTGACCTCTTGACAGCAGCTGCCGGGAACCCTCAGCTCTGCTTCTGCTTCTGCAGACAGACAGAGGTGCTGCACTCTGGGTGCACAGGGATACCCTGGCGGGCATCACCCCTCGATTCCCACCTGGCCTGGGCCTGCAGGAGGGCTCTCCTGGAGGTCTGCACGATGTCTGGGGTGGCAGCTAGGTCCTCACAGCTGGGCACAGTGCCACCGGGCCTGTTTGCCTGGCTGCTGGCTGCTGGCGTGGCCCGGGCAGCTCAGCCGGGTCACCGCGAGCGCCCCTAAGGCATGTGGGCCTTTGCCGCCCAGGCAGTCCGTCCGGTCCTCGCACCCCGCCTAAGACGCGACTCTCCTCAGGAAGCCATCGGGCCGGGCGTGCTCAGACCCCGCGTGGACATCCCCGCTCGGATCGGAGCATCGCCTTTGTCACTTTCTCAGGCCCCTTCCTAGCTGCCACAGCGCACCCCGAGGACGCTGGGGTCGGAAGGCACCGAAGCCCAGGGCACAGCCCCAGACAGGGGAGAACTTGTTTCCAGCGGCAGCTCCCATCTCGCCGTCTGGTCCGGCTGTCATTGTTCCCCGGGCCACTCTTCGCCGGACGCCCCCTCCCCAGCCGGCCCAGAGCAGGGCGGGGCGTCGTGGGCGGGGCCGCGCAGGAGAGGGGGCGGGGCCTAGGGGGCGTGGTCTCGGAGGCGGGGCCTCGGGGGCGGAGTGGGCGCTGCCAATCACCGCGCGGCGCACGTGCGGCACGTCTGCGCGTCGGGGTCCCCGCGAGCCTAGGGGGTGGTGCGGGGCTCGCGCGGGGCGGCGGCGGGGCAGGGGTACGATCGATCGCTCCGGGGTGTCTCCTGCCTCTCGCACGCCCCCCAGACGGTTGGGGGTGCAGAGGGGCGCCCCGTCTTGGCCTGCCCGCCAGCCCGCTCATTAAAGCGGTTACCGACCGGTGCTGCGCGCTCCAGCCGCGCGCAGGGGAGGGGGCTCGGGCGCTGGCCCCGGGCACCTGCTCGGCCTTAGCCCCCCCTCCGTGCGCTGCCGTCCAGCCTCCAGGGCCTCGTTTCTGTGTGCTTTTCACAGAGAACCCCGGCGGAGGCTTAGACCAACGGGACGAAGTCCAGCAATAAGTCTGCCCGCGAGACCCCACGGTGCCAGAGAAGAGGCGGCAGCTAGCCCTTCCTCACCAGTCACTGTCCCTTCCCGGTCGGGTGACGCTGGCAGCGAAGCCAGCGGTTTCCGGACGGAGAGTTTTCTTTCTGGAGTGGACGGTGGCCCCCAGCAGGTCCCATGTCCCAGCATGGAGGCCAGTTTGAAGTGGCTGGAGCTGGCTGTCCCTCCCCTGGGCAGTATTGTTTATGCTCCTTGGAAGGGGTGCTGTAACGACTTCCGGAGAGGCGGGGAGGCCTTTGAAGTGTGGGCAGGAGTTTGGTCCTTCTGACTCTTTTGATGTGGTAGTGACCAGGCGGAGCAGACTGCTGACCACCAGATCAAACACCGCCCAAGTTCACCTCTGCCAGGATGGGCCTATTCAAGGGCAGATGGAAAGAATCCCAAAATTTTCAATTTCCTGATTTGCTTTTTTCATTAGTACCATACGTGTTCTGCGCCCCTGAAATCACGATGAGAACCTAAGGTGCCCTTCTCGCATTACTCCATTCAATTTACTCATTTATTTATTTAGGTACAGAGTTCTGCTACGCAGCGCAGACTCATAGTGATTCTCCTGTCTCAGCTTCCCCAGCTCAGGAATCACAGGCATGTGCCTGCATGCCCGGTTTCGATAGGCGCTTGGACCACTGAGCTATCCTCCCAGCCGAGGTTCGGTTTTTTGTTTGTTTGTTTGTTTGTTTTATTTTTTGAGACAGAATCTCGCTATATAGTGTATTCCAGGCTGGCCTGGAACTCAATGATCCTCCTGCTTCAGCCTCCGGAGTGGTGGCATTACAGGCGTGTGCCCATTCAATCTTCACCTATCCAGTATTACCTCACTTCAGGGATGAGAACTTGCAGGCTGAGATCACTCTGCTGTCCAAAAGCCCGCCTTCTTGTGCCCTCCACTGTGTGAAACTTAATTGGGTTCATTAAGTGACTCAGACCCCACAAAACACTTTCATCAGTGCCTGGCTCCCTGTGAGGCGCAGTGGATACTTGACTGTTCTTATCAGTCTGGCTACTGATGGGAAACTCGAAATCTCTGTTCCTCTAGCGTCACAGGGATCTCAGGCATTGACCCTTGGTGAGAGAGGTGTTCAGTTCTGCTTTTGTCTGCTTAGGGCTACCTTGAGGTGGCTTGGAATCTTTTTCTAGAGAGAGCTACTTGGGCATTTTACTTCCACCTGAACTTCCTCTGTTCTTCCTGCTGCTTAGCACTCAACTGGGTATCTTGATGTCCAGGACTCTAGAGTGAGATGGATAATGGATTCTGTTTGTTTTGTTTTTTGAGACAGGGTCTCACTATGTAGTTTGGGCTGGCCTTGTGCTCACTTTTATAGTCCCCAGAGATCCTCCTGGCTCAGCCTCCTGAGTGCTGGGATTACAGGCATGTGCCACCGTGCCAGAGACCGCACTCAGGTCCTTGTGCTGGCCCGGTAGGAGCTTATGCCTCTGAGCTATCTCATTGGCCCCTTGTGTTTGTCTTTATGACATGTATAGTGTAACTTGGTCTTCAGATTTCATAAAGCATAGCAGCATTATTTGCCACATTATTTAATTTTTAAAAAGTAAGCCCAGGTGTGGTGGCATGTGCCTGTGATCCCAGGCTCTTGAAGGCTGAGGCTGGAGGATCACAAGTTCAAACTCAGCCTAGGTACATCTCAAAATAAACGACTACAGCAGGGTTGTGGGCTGTGGATGGTGGCTATAGCTGTGTAAAGGCTCTCGGTTCAACCTCAGGAACTTGAATGTGGGCACAGCACACATTTAGAAGTGCTTCCTTTGAAGTGGGATGTCATCCTGAAGCTCTGATTTGAGGAACGATCTGTGTTTGGGATCGTGTGATAGAGGCTGAGCTGGATTTTTTTTTTTGCAGGACAGAGGGGGACAAGGAAGATCCCCGGAGCACAGGGGTAACAGGTGCATGGAGTCCTGGCCAGGGCGGCTGGAGGCCTAGGCCAGCTGAGCTTTGCTGTGAATAGGGTGTGATGGAGGGGGTGTGCAGGGGCAGCACTGGTGACAGTGGGCATTGCCACAGATGCACCCACCAATGACTTGTTCTGTGTACCACTCCCTTGCTCTCTATCATCTAAGCCTGTGGTGTAGCTCACTGTTTGCAACAGGGAAGCAGCTGTGTGGAGGTTACCCTGCCCGGTGTCACCCAGCTAGTAACCAGCCACGTAACACAGCCCCTGAGGACACATGTGCTTTGTTCTTTTATGCTGAGATCCAGCTTATGAGTTCACTGTTTTGTTTTAAGACAGGGTCTCACTCTGCAGCCTAGGCTGACCTCGAACTCACCACATTCCTCCTGTGCTGTCACGCCTGGCTTTTGAGTTCTTTTAGGGATCCAGTAACTTTCTGATGTGTGTGGTGGCTCGGAGGAGACTGTAGTTTGTTTTGTTCCGTGGAGTAGTGGTGGGCCTCAGCCATGTGAAACAAGTCTTTTGCCCCCAAGCTATCTCCCCAGCCACTGAAGAAGCTTTTGCAAAGGAGCCGCTGGGTTACAGATCACAGGGTCACCTAGCCTGACAGGGATTGGCAAGAAGAAATGGGCACAGGCGGCACCATGGAACAAGAGGGCGATTGTCACGTAGTGGATGTTCCAGGAGAAGGGAAGGGAGAGGGGCTCATTAGGGCCGTGACCGGAGTGCCGTCCCTCACAGTCTGAGCATCCTGGGAAGTGGCCTCACTGAGACACAGTGGGCTCAGCACAGGAGCAAGGAGGAGCAGCCTTTGTGGGGGCTTGGGGGTGTCGGTTCACCTTTGGGGCAAACTCTTTGCTTTACGGAAGCCCCAAGACAGTAGGGGACATTCTCATGTCCCTGGCAAGGTGGAGAAGCTTGGGTCCACCCCAGCCCTCCTGCAGAGCTGCATGGTTCTGGATTGTAGCTGTTAATCATTGCCTCAGGGTTAGGCCAGCTCTGAACCCGGGAGTCTGGAGGTATAGACCGCTGGAGATCAGGGACCCCAGAGCCACTCCTGTGGGACTTCAGGCACAAATGGGTATTGTTTGGTTGATTGTGTGTATGTGTGTGTGTGTGTGTGGTGTGTACGGGGCATTGATGAAGGTTGCTTGTAAGAGGTACATGCTGAGCTGGGCATGGTGGTCTCACACCACGTAACCTCAGCCTGCCTACATACTTCTGTCTGTCCATCTGTCCATGTTTGTGCTGGGAATTGAACCCACAGCCCTGAGTTGCAACGCCAGCCCCTTTTTAATTTTTTACTTTGCTGGATATGGTGGCATATACCTATAATCCCAGCACTCAGAAGGCTGAGGCAGGAGGATTGCAGTGAGTTTGAGGCCAGCCTGGGCTATGTAGTGAGTGCTTGTATCAAATATATATATACTTTTAAATGTTGACACTGGGTCTGATTAAGTCATTAAATTACTTGGGCTGGATCTGAACTCATGTTCATGTTGCCTCAGACCCCTAGAGTGCTAGGATTACAGACACCAACCGCTACGCATCCCAGTGTCACATGCACTCCCTCCAGTTGGCTTCTTGGCAAACATGGGTGGTAGGAGGCTGCCTTCCTCTCCCAGGCAGCAGCCAGGGATGCCGCTGTGTCCCTTCTGCTAACAGGGATACCTGTGGGTTCCGGCCCTGGGGCTAAGGTGTGTGGGTGACTTGGGGCTGATCTCAGCCTGGGTGGTGAGGATGGAAACTCCCTGCGCTGCCTCCCCAGCAGGCCTGGGCTTGCTGCTATAAGGGAGGCGCCCTCCTGTGCTCTCCAGTTTCCTCTGCTACTTTCTCCTCACCATTTGCTCTGACCTCTGGATTTGGAGGTTTGCTTTGCCCTCATCAGTGCTGCTTTGGGGAGGTTTCAGCCTTCTCTTCTTGATGCATTTTGAGCTTCAGTCACCTTGGTTTGCAGTTTGTGATTCCATGATAGCAGAGGTTTTCTGAGGCGGAGGAAAAACGGAAGCTTGAGTGCAGGAGGTGACTAGGCTTTTGTTCTGGAAAACAAGCCGGAGTGGAGACCAGGAAAGTTGCAGGACAGGGTGCAGTTCTTCAGGGCTGGCCAGCATCCCCAGCTGGGTCTCCTGCCTCAGGAGAGGGCTGTGGGGCTTCCTGGGGGCAGGGGACTGTGGCCACCTACCTGAGCCCCAGACAAGATGGTGCCACACTATGGGGAACCATCTTTGCGCTGAGGGAAAATGATGAAAATTATTCCTGGTTTTGTAAGCAATTAGAATCACTTGTGAGAGTCACAGCTTGAACAAGATACAGTTCATGGTTCCTCAAGTACATTGTCAAGATGTGTAAAGTTAACTTGGCCTCCAAGGGGACCCAGGCTTGTTTCAGTTCTCTGTCTGCCTTCTTTAAGCTTTGCAGTTTATTTTTATTCTCATGCTTTGACTTGATAGTCGGAGCTCCAGCTATCACCTCTGACTTCCAATCAGTCTGACAGATAAAAAGGGAAAAGATTGGGGCCAGGGAGATGGCTCGGTGAAATAAGCACTTCCCTGGCAAGTGCAAGGGCCTGAGTTCAATCCCCGGTTCCACAAAAAAAAAAAAAAAAAAAAAAAAAAAAAAAAGGAAAAGATTATATTTGTTTGTTTATTTATTTACTCATTTTTGGGTTTTAGGGGACAGGTTCTTGCTGTGTAATTCAGGCTGGCCTTGTACTCACTATATACACCAGAGGTGCCTTAAACTTGTGATTTTCCTGCCTCAACCTCAGAGTGCTGGGATTATAGGCATGCACTATCATACCCAGCTAGGCCTATTTTTAAGTAGACTTCTTAGAGCTGGGCATGGTGGCACACAAATGTGGCCCCAGGACTCTGGGAGGCTGAGGCAGGAAGACAGCAATTTCAAGCCCAGTCTAGGCAGTTGAGTGACTGAGTAAGACCCTGCTTCAAAATTTTAAAGGATGAGGAGTTGGAGTGCTGGGAATATAGCTCAGTATCAGGGCTCTGGGTTCAATATCCAGTACTGAGGGAAAAAAGGATTTCCTGGGCATGTAGCTCAGTGACATGATACAACACGTATCATATATTTAGCATGCCTGATGTACTGGTTCAGTCTTGCACCAGGACACACACACACACACACACACACACACACACACACACACACAGAGAGACAGAGACAGAGACAGAGACAGAGACAGAGACAGAGACAGAGACAGAGACAGAGACAGAGAGAGGCAGAAGAATCATATTTTACTTTTGCTTAATCTCATCAGCCAGAACTTAACCAAGTTGAAGGCCAGGTAGAAGAGAGGCTAGAAAATTTGGTCTTTTAGTGGCATACAGTGCTGCTCAGAATAAATTTGGGGTTCAATGGCTGATAGAAGAATCCTATATTAATTAGTGAGACAGCTCTTTCTGCCACCTTTGTGTGCCGCCACAATGGTGCGCATGAAGGTCCCGGCTGACGCTCTCAAGAGCGTCAACAACGCCAAGAAGAGAGGCCGGCGCAGGTCCTCGTGAGGCCTGCTCCAGAGCCACTGTCTGGTTTCTAACTGTGGCAATAAAGCATGGTTACATCAGTGAATTTGAAATCATTGATGACCACAGGGGCTGGAAAAATTGTTGTGAACCTCACAGGCGGGTTAAACAAGTGTGGCGTGATCACCCCCAAGTTTGATGTGCAGCTGAAAGACCTGGAAAAATGGCAGAATAACCGGCTCCCATCTTGTCAGTTTGGTTTCTGAAGTTGTACTGACAACTTCAGCTGGCATCATGGATCATGAAGAAGGGCGACAAAAACACACAGGAGGAAAAATCCTGGGATTCTTTCTCTAAGGATGTAAAACACACAAATAGAATGCCTCAGTGGGGAAAAATAATTAGAGTGAGATAGATTGAGGATCTGTACCTGGGTGAAGCCTTGCAGTGCAGAGTTTCTGGTCAGCAGTACCAGTTGGGCAGGGTGTAGGGGTCAGGTTTCTGTGGGTCAGGAAGCAGGGACACAAATCCATCACTGTGAAAATCTAGAGGACTCTGGAAAAGCAGAGAGAAAGCGAATCGAGCCATGAGGTCCATGAGGCCCAGGCTGTGTCTCTGCTCTGTCATTCCTTCTAGTTGCCCTGAGACTTGCTTTGCTCATAAGGTAAATGGTGACAGATTCTCTACCTGCAAGCAGGCGAGGAAAGCTTAGCAACCTTCGAGAAGCACTGGTTTACTTCAGCATCCCACATCAGGACTGAAGGTGAAGCGCAAGGTTGTGAGTGTAATTTCTGGGACACAGAAGAAGGAATGGTGCTTAGCTTGAAGTGGTGGTGCAGATGTGTAATCCCAGCCCTCTGGGAGCCTGAGGCAGGAGGACCAAAAGCTCAAGCCCAGCATGGGCAACTGAGCAGTGTAACAAGATTGTGCTAAAATAACCAGTAACATCTGAGTTCCGCTGCCACAGCAACCACTGAAGAAGAGTAGCCGTGGCCCTCCACTATCCCGTGGCTGTGGGCCTCAGCAAGGGCCACAAGGTGATTAAGAATGTGAGCAAATCGAGGCACAGCCGCCTTCACAGACATCTCACCAAATACACCAAGTTCGTGCAGGACATGACCCGGGAGGTGTGTGGCTTCGCCCCCTATGAGCACCGCGCCATGGAGCTGCTCAAGGTCTCCAAGGACAAGCGCGCCCTCAAGTTCATCAAGAAAAGCGTGGGGACGCACATCCGAGCCAAGAGGAAGCGTGAGCAGCTGAACAACATGCTGGCCACCGTGAGGAAGGCAGCTTCCAAGAAGGACTGAGCCCTCTGGAATAAAGCTTTGCAGAAAGTTAAATAAATAAAATGAAATGGCCAGCAAAATATGAGCATGGTGGCACATGACTGCAAACCCGGTACTCAGGATCTTGAGGCAGGAGGATCACTGGAAGTTCCAGGCCAGCGTGGGCTACAGATCCTACAGATCAAAACCCCATCTCAAAAACAAAACAGAACTGGACCTGGGGAGATAGCTCAGTGAAGTAAGTGCTTTCCTGGGAAGCACAAGGTCCTGAGTTTGATCCCTGGTACCACCAAAAACAAAAAAAGCTTTACCCATGGAGATCACCTTAGCCGGGCGTGGTGGCGCATGCCTGTAATCCCAGCACTCGGGAGGCTGAGGCAGGAGGATTGTTGTGAGTTCGAGACCAGCCTGAGCTACAAAGTGAGCTTAAGGCCAGCCTGAACTGCACAATGAGACCCTGTCTCAAAAAAAGACAAAAAAAAAAAAAAAAAAAAAAAACCAGAACAGAACTATAAAGCAGGGTTGGGGGGACAGAGAAAGAAAAACACACAGTGCTTATGCAACCTGAATGTCCCTAGTCCCTTGGGCTTCTAGAGCTCATCCTGTACTTTAACAAAGTCAAGTTCAAGGACTGGGGCTATAGCTCAGTGGCTTAAGTGCCTGCCAGGCAAGTGCGAGGTCCTGAGTTCATTCCTTGGTACTGAAAAAAAAAAAAAAAGTCAAGTTCAGTATGGAAATATGGTGACACATATAAGCAATGTGTTTCTGAGGACTACCTTTCAGAGGGGCTGTGATAGAGGTATCTTTAGACTATTTTTCCCCAAATTCCTAGTCCTGAAGGCTGCCATGTCCTCTCGCTCTTTCTCTCTGTACTAAGAATCGAACTCAGGACCTGGTGCTTGCCAGGTAGGTCTTGTGCCACTGAGCTATATCCCTAGACTTCTCTCTTTTTTTGGAGACAAGTTCTCATGTGTAGTTCAGGCTGGTCTTGAACTCACTATGTACCCTGAAATTCTTGGTGATTGTCCTGCCTCAGCCTCCTGAGTGCATGCGCTACCATACCCAGCTTACCAGCTTACCCTGAGTTCCAACATCACCCACTGAATGCACCCCCTTTTTCTCGTACCTGGGGATGTTGCTCACCTGGTGCCACTTGGTGGAAGACACTGTTGTCAAGCACAGGGTAATGCTGAGAACTATAGGGTGGAAGAGAAAGCTCAGCAGCCTGAGTGAGCACCCACACCTGCTGCGCTGGACTCCGACCAGCGTCCCCCCTTGGGCCACTGTGCCCTAGAGGCAGAACCTGGGGCTTGTTCACAGGATCTCATTAAGTTGTCCAGGCTGGGCTCAAACTTGCCATCCTCCTGCCTCAGCTTCCTGAGTGGCTGGGATTGCAGGTGTGCACTTCCCCTCTCCCCATATTAGCTTCTTTAAGACTCAAGACCCACCCCAGAGTTCTGCTTCTGATGTCACCAAGAGCACACAAGAATAACCCATCCTTTCCATGCTAGGGGATTTCGGTTCCACTTTGATTCAACTCTTCCTCTCAGATGAGCTCGAACTCACAACAATCCTCCTGCCTCAGCCTCCCGAGTGCTGGGATTACAGGCATGCGCCACCACGCCCGGCTAACTTTCCCTTCTTAACTTGCCCTGAAAATAACTGCAGACTAAAAGAGTGAAATCAAAGGCAGCCAGATCCTAGGCACAGGAAGAGGTCTTTTGCAAATGGGGAGGGGACAAAGAGATGGAGGAGAAGAAAACGAGAAGAATTAAGTGTGGTACACACGCACTTAATTCTGCACCGGCTTCCCACGGGGAATGGGCTCGTTATGGCCTGCAAGTTGTTAAGGTCTTGTTTGAGACAGGGTCTCACTACGTGGTGAAGGTTGGCCTTGAGTTCACTTTGTAGCCCAGGCTGGTCTCCAACTCACAACGATCCTCCTGCCTCAGCCTCCCAAGTGCTGGGATTACAGGCATGTACCACCATGCCTGGCTTTGCAAGATTAAAATTACAACCGGAAAAAAAAAAGTAAAAATAAAATTACAATTGAAAAAATTTTTAAAGTTTTCTAGGTAATATAAACCTACTTGCCACTCTTGAGTCATACACTTAAAACTGGGTCGGGAGGGGCTGGGCTGGAGCTCAGTGGTCCAGTGCTTGCCTAGCATGTGTAAGAGCTGGATTCCATCCCGAGACTGGGGAGAAAGAGAAGGTAAGATGATAAATTTAATGTTGTGTTCTTCTGTTGTTCTTGAAGCACAATAGTGTGAAGTGGTGAAAAGACTTCTTGAAGGTGTAGGGACATTACAAAGGGAAAGG
>PVKA01042364.1:0-17444 GCA_004027165.1 Ctenomys sociabilis | reverse complement strand
AAATAACTTACCGGGGGAGGTGGTGGAGCCCAGAAACACACTGTTTTTACAGTCATGGTCATTGATCTATAGTTAGCTTCTGATTTCCTTTCTCGGCAGAACTATATCAGGTATGTAGGACAGTCCTGATTTCAGCTCTTCCATTCCATTGTCAGCCAGCATCTCATGAATTTCCCTAGCACAGTCACCGGTCTTTCCCCTCCTTGTTGTCCTCCTCCCCTTCCTCTTCTCTGTGTCCTGGAGAAGACAGCTTTTCTTAAGCAGCCTCCCCCTCAGGGTGCACACCTGAGTCTGGCTGAGGTCTTAACACCTCCCTGTCTCCAGGCAAGTTAGCTTGTCCTCAGCAAGTCTCAGCATGCTCACCTGTGATAGAGAGAAGCTGACATTGTCCACACCGGGGTTTGGCACAGAGAGCTGGCATAAGATGTATTGATCCCTCGACACTCATGAAAAGCCATCCCCTTCCCCATTGATGGATGGTGTGAAATCACTCTTCAGCCAAAAGACTCTGGTGGGTAATGTAAGGAACCAAACAATGTAAATGTGCAATTGATTTGGCTATGAGATGGCTTCTCTGTGGTCTGGGAGGGAGGCAGCTCTCTTTTTATGAGGAAGGCTGTGCCAGGTCTAGTCACCAGGGAGGGGCTGAATCTTCATGGAAGCTGAAGCTCAGAAGACTGGCCTTCTGGTAAATGGGAGCAGGCGCCTCATCTCATGGGTCAAATGTCCCTTGTCTCTTGGTTTCTCATCTTTGGGAAATGGATGAGGTTGAGGAGAGCAGCTTAGAAAGAGACTGTGGTAAAGAGCACACTAATCCCACTCAATGTCCAAGCCCTGACTCTCAGGACATGTAACTATGTCACCTCACTTGGCAAAAGAGACTTGGAGGTGTGTCTAAGATGGGGAGGTTGTCGGGAATTATGTGGGTGAGCTGCATATAATCACAATTGTCCTTATTAGAGGCACAACGGAGGGATGGGCACAGAAAAGGGAAGTGACAGTGGGCACAGAGTTTGGAATACCATGCTTTGAAGGTGGAGGACATGGCCAAAAGCCAAGGAATGCAGGCTGCTTCTAGAAGGCACTGTATGTCAGAAACAGATTCCAGCTCGGAGCCTAAGGAAGAATGCAGCGCTACAGACACCCTGATGCCCTACGTTGTCCTCATAAAATGCTGGGCTTCTACTATTTGTAGATGACATAGTACTCTACAAAGAGGACCCTAAAAAGTCCACTAAAATATTGCTAGATTTAATAAGCAAATTCAGTAGTGTAGCCAAGCACAAAATCAACATTCAAAAATCAATGACCTTCCTGTACACAAATAACAAATTCACTGAGACAGAAATTAGGGAAATAGTACCTTTTCCAAAAGCATCCAAAGTAAATAAATAAATAAATAGATAAATAAATAAAAAACCTAGGAATCAATGTGATGAATTATGTACAGGCCTCTATATTGAAAACTACATTACTCTTTTTTTTTTTTTTTTGCATCTCACTACTAGATCTGACTCAAAGTTATCCACCTGGTTACAGCCTCCCAAGAGTTGGGATTATAGGCACATGTCACCAGGCCCAGTCTCAATCATGGAATCAGTGTGCAACTATACCTTTTGCCATGAATAAACTAGATTGAAAATGGATCAAAGATCTAAATATTGGGGGTGAGGAGATAGAACCCTGGTACCACAAGCTGTGCTGGCCCCGGGTTCCTCAGACATGCCATGCTGGCCACCAAAACCAGGCATCGTGGTACACGCCTGTAATCCCAGTGCTGGGGAGTCTGAGACAGGGGAACCACTATGAGTCTGAGCTACATAGTGAAACCTTGTACCAAATAAATAAAATATTTCTAAAATTTATTTTAGAAAATATTAAAACAGAATCACTAAATCTTCTAGAAGATAGAATAGGTAAAACACTTGAAGACAACTGCCTACATTAGTAGGCAAAAACTATGATTAAAACCCTGATCAAACAGGAACTATCACTAACAATCAAAAACTGGGATCTCATCTTATTAGAAAGCTTCTGTGCAACAAGTGAAACCACCGACAGAGGGATGAGACAGCCCACAGTGTGGGAAAAAATGTTTGCCAGCTGTTCCTCAGATAAAGGATTACTATTGAGAGCACAAAAATAACTCGGAAAAGTCAGTCCTCCTAAATTTAAAGATGCGATCCAAAATGGGCATCTGAGATGCATACACACTTCTCAGATGAAGAAATATAAACAGCAAGTAAATAATTGAAAAAAAATGTTCAGCATTACTTGTAACTCAAGAGATGCAAATTAAAACAACACTGAGATGCCATCCATACCCTGGAAAGAATGGCTATTGTCAAGAAATAAACCAATAACAAATGTTAGAGGGACTTTGGGGAAAATGAACCCTTCTTAAAATTATTATTATTATTATTATTTTTTGTTATTTAGTACAGGGCTTACAGAGTCTCACTACACAGATTGGACTCCTAGTGATCCTCCTGTTTTCAGTCTCCCAAGCGCTGGGATTACAGGCGTGCACCACCATGCTCAGTCTCGATCACCATCTCAGTGTGCCCTGGGGCAAGGCCAGCACGGGACGCCAAGGGGATTGAACCAGCTCCCTGCGTCTGCCTAAACAGGCACTTTAGCCTGCGGAGCTATCTGACCAGCCCTGAAGCCTTCTTCACTGTTGGCATTGAGTATAGACTGGTGCAACCACTGAGGAAATCAATGTGGAGACACCTCAAAAAACTAGAGTTAATTGTCCCATTTGGCCAAGCTATTCTGCTTCTGAATATCTTCTCAGAAGAATTAAAAACACTGCACCACAGCTACATATGTTGAACCCATGTTTACAGCAGCACAATTTGTGATAGCTAGATCTTGGAAACAACCCAAATGCCCATCAACTGGGGAATGGATAAAGAAGGTGTGTTCTTTTTATACAATGAAGTACTGCTCAGCTATAAAGAAAGATAAACTGGAACCCTTTATAGGGACTGGATATGACCTGAGACCATGCTCATGAGTCAGATAAACCAGATGCACACGTGCAAACATTGTATTCGCTCCCTAGTGTGAGGAGCTGAAAGTAAAGGGGATCCAAAATGTGTAATAGATATTGTGGAATGGGAAGAAACTGTTCAAAAGGGAAGAGAAGCTGGATGGGGGAATGGAGAAAAGAAAGCAAAAACAAAACAAAAGAAAACTATATATATATATATGTGTGTGTGTGTGTGTGTGTGTGTGTGTGTGTGTGTGTATGATAGTTAAGATAGTTATATCACTAATTTCTCTTAGTTTATTGAAAGGTTTGAGCTAATGTTTTCTGGGCAATTAAATACTGATATTTTGTACAATGAGTAACTAATATAAAGATATCAATATGCAATGTATTAACCATTGTTACTCTCCTATTATCTTATTTTGAAATTTTTGGTTTTTATTCTCTTTAAAATAAAAAAAACTATTTGAAAAAGAATAGAAAAACAATAGATACTAGAATTAATTTTGTCTAATTTTTTTTGAAATTTTGAAATAATTAAAAAAAAACCCAAGATGATAGGTTTCGATAGTGGTTGCTATACTGTACTATTCTTTTCAGTGTAGTTGCTCAGATTACCAGATATAAGCATGTAAAATTGATCAAAGTAAAAGTTGTAAGCATGCAAAAAAGTTGTAAGCATCGACTGCTACCTTCAAAAACCCAATAGAAATTAGTAAGTAGTACAATCATCTTTGCTATCCTGTGTATGTATGTGCACGATTCCCCCCTTCTTTTTGATCCTATCTTTCCTCTTCTCATCCTAATTATTTATGCCTTTTGCTCAACGTCTTTCCCTTTTACTTTAAATATTGTACCTTTCAGATTTTATTTACTCTCTCAGGTTCTCACACTAGGGAAACAATACAATGTGTAAACATACAGGTCTGATTTATTTCACTTACAAGTGTAGCCTCTAGTTGCACCCATTTACCTACAAAAACCACAAGTTTATTTTTCTTTATAGCTGAGTAATACCACATTGTATAAAAATACCACATCTTTTTTATCCATTCCTCAGTTGATGGGCATTTGGGTGACTTCCAAGATTTAGCTATGACAAATTGTACTGCTATAAACATGGGTGCACATATGTCATTGTGGTATGATGTCTTCAGTTCTTCTGGAAAAATACCCAGAAGGGGAATAGTTGTGTTGAATGGGACCTCTAATGCTAATTTCTTGAGGAATCTCCACATTGACTTCCACAGAGGTTGTACCAATCAACAGTAATGTAGCAGAATACAAAGTCACCACCCAAAAATCAATTAAAATTTTTAAAGAAAAAAGAATTAGACTTCTAACCACCAGAATTATGAGATGTTGAATTCCTGTTGATGTAGGCCTCCAAAGTTTGTGGTAATTTGTTACAACAGCCACAGGAATCTAATACAGAAATTGCTCTCTCTATTGCCCAGAAAGCCAAGGGAAGGTGACTTTCTAAGCTTCGTGACTGCTGCTGACCCAGTGTGCTGCTGACTCTCTGTAAGCCCAGTTTCAGGCTTCACTTGACCCTGAGGGCCCAAGGCAGACTTGAGAGCAGGCAGTTGGACAATGTGGCCCCAACTGACCTTTCCCTCACTGTGGCAGGTCCTCCTGGCAGGCCCAGAAGCCCCAGATACACTGGAAGGAGGGGGCTGACTCCCTTAATAGCCCCAACTTGAGGCAAGACTGCCCACGTTGGCTCTAGACTTTGCTTTCCCACATGGGGAGGGAGATCCGGCCTGGGTGGCCCTTACTCTGTCCCTAACGTACCCTCCCTGTTAGAGACTGTCACTGAGGGGCTGTGGGGGCACCTGTGGTCCCTTGGCTCTCTGACCCAGAGGTAGCAGAGCCCTGCCTTTGCAAATGTGAACCTGAGGAAGGGTATTCCAGTAAGATTTGTGGGGAGCTCAGGGTGATGAAAGGAAGTGGGTGCTGGGCAGCCAGCCTTCAGATTCTCCCTACTCTATTCCACCCAAAGGGCACCATCTATATAGGGACCCTTGCTCAGAAACACACCTGTGCTCCCAAATAGGGCATAGTCCTAAGGTTCCTAAGGGTGGAGGCTGTGTAGAGGCCCCTGCTGCCTATGTTCATGTTGGAGGTTCTCAAAGGCAGCTCTTGCTGTAGGAACCTGACCGTCTGCCATCCTCACCAGGGACCCCTCTAGCTCCCCTGCATGGGTGCTATCCAAGTGACTCAGCATTACCCAGTCCCGCTACTGATGTCATCCCCTATTATTTTTCAGCCCTGACACTGATAACAGCCACCATTCCCTGCATGTTCCCTAGTCCTGTCCTTGGACAGCACTCTGCAGTGTGTGGCCACATCCACTTTCCCTGAACTCCCCTGCCACCTCCATGACCCTCTAAGACTCCAGAGCCTATGCTAGAGTTACTCTTCTGGTCTCTAGTGCCAGAGTGGTCCCTCTCAGATTTATTCTGAAATAAATCTGTCCTGTGGAGCTTGTACCTTTCTTTTCTTCCTTTTTTCCCTAACATTATGGTGACCTGTGGGGAGACTACTCTGGTATTTCTCTCTCTCTCTCTCTCTCTCTCTCTCTCTCTCTCTCTCTCTCTCTCTCTCTCTCTCTCTCTCTCTCCCCTCCTGTCCTCCCCCCTTCTCCCCTTCTTCACAAGCTCCAGGTCATTTGCCATTTCCTCCTGAACACTCAACCAACACCTGATACTTTGTCATCCAGTGCAGGACTGTGAAAGTAGACCCCTGCCTTCCCCAGGCCCTGAGAAGTAGTTTTGTTGTCCCAGACACCAGGGCACCTGCAGAGCCAGGCTCTGAGGTAGACCATTAGAGCAGGGATGCCTGCCTGGTCTTTCAGAAAAACCTTCTTGATCTGGCCAGACAACATAGAAAAATCCCAGACACTGCAGAAATCAGTCCCTTAGGGGTGGGCTCTGTGGTATAACTTTAGAAAGATTAGAGCAAGGCTTTAAAAGGTGATATTCAGCTTAATCATATAATTTTTCATTCTCTGTGGTCTGAATTTAGCATGTTTCATTTCCAAATTCTTCGTGACCTTCTTAATAACTACCTGCAGAGAAAGTAAGTGGAAGGAAGTCCCTTGTGCCCAAGATGTCTTTGTTCTCTACTCAAGTTGTTTCTGTCTCTGTTGGACAAAATTGCTCTGTTTACCCCAGAGAAAAGGCCCTACAAGGGGATTCTAAATTACAACACTGTGCAGCAATTGGGCCTACTTAACAATAACTTAAAAAAACAGACTGAAATGATATCTGCACAAAAACTAAAACAGGTAAGGACAAAGGGTTGAAGTGAAGAGTTGACACAGAGTGTGGGTGGTGTTCCATGAAGGTAGGAGATAAAAGCAAGCCATCCCAGCCCTGGAATGGAGGTCACCTGGGTCACCTAGAGCAGCCACTGCTGCTGAACAAGATGGGTCAAAATCAGGAGTTCTACAGGAAAATAAAGCCACACTGCCCCAGTTCAGTTGTCCTGGGATGGGTGAAAAATGGTGCCAGCTTTCCAAGCAGCTCTTTCTGTAGTCTTTTCCCTGCACGCCACTGCTCATGTGTACAGTTTTCCCAGGGAGCACAGATCCACAGGGAGCCCTGTAAGATGAGGTCACCTTGATGTGACCACTCTGCTTGTGCAGACAGACAAAATGCCTGGAGTCAAGTCTCACCCACCTTGTCCGCCTACCGAGATACCCATATTAGAGCATCTAGGGAAACCCTGAACAATGTATTGCCTATCGTCTTCAGGTGGCTTCCTTAGAGACACCACAGTTTCCAGAATCCTATGAGACACCATCTACTTCATCTTGATTTAGTTTATCAAATGTGGCTAGTTAGCCATCGCTGGCTGTTTGTCCTAGTTCCAATATGAGTAATCACTTCTCATACCACAGTAAAAAAAAGGAGGGGAAAAGAAGAACAGTGCTGTCTGACTTGTGCCAGTCTTCAAAATAATATGTCTTGAATATTTCCCAAGAATGTGGACTCCCTAACAAAAACAACTTGATCGCTGAGTCTTCCTGTGTTGAAGTCCAAGGCTATGTTGGTGAGCATGAGAGCCAGTTGCTGTTTCCCACCCTGAAGCAATGTTACTAATGTAAACATGGTAATCTCACCATTCTGACTTCTCCCTCCAAATGCTTGTGCGTTGTACTTGGCAAGGCATTTCTGTTGGAAAGCCGACTCCACTCTATACAGCAGAACATTTTCTCCCCCTTCTAACGGCATTGACCTGTGGTCCTCTGCTGACAGCTCGTTCCTGGGAGGGTCCACCCAGCTCTCCGCCCCCTGGCTCCTGCCTGTGGAGCCAACAGATACATAGACCTTTCGTCGCACCTCGTCCATGCCTAGACCCCCTGACTCCCCACTTGGCATCCCTTGGATCCTCTCAGAAGCTTCATGTACAGTGGCAGAGCTAAACTGATGCTTCCCCAGGCTTTTCCTGGATCTGGCTCTGATGGGTCAGGGCCAAGTAGTCAGTACAAGCAGATTCGAGGCCATGACCTGACCGTTCTGTCAGGGTGTAGCAGACGAGGTTTCTGCAACCTCATTCTTGTGGTCTTTTTAGGATAAATATGTTTGAGGATTCTGATATTTCCTGATGTCTGAGAGAACAGGGTTGAAGGCTTCTGGTGACTTGGTGATTGTCGGTATAATTCTTTCTGCATTCTGTGTTTCATCTTAGGTCTTCCTTGGGCCTCAGAGCCTCCTCACCCCAAAGTTCTCTGGAAGCCCTTACATCTCAGTGAATGGCTTTCAAAGATGAAAGGAAGCAAAGCTGCTTTCCTTTAATTTCTCTAATCAGATGACTCAAACAGTACTGCGTCTTAGTACTTTTTATGTAAGGTTAAAAAAGTGACCATCATTACGAAGGACAAGGAGTAAAAAAGAAAGAGATTGCCTTGTTAAATCAAAAGGAAATCTCCAGATGACTCAGATTTCCAGCAGTGATGCCTCCCTTCAAAAGACCTACTGGCTCTTAATTACATTTTAAATGATCTGCTTCTGGGTTTTCTTTGGTGCAGGGGCTGCTGAGAATCAAAGTTCTACCTTCAGTTTTATTGTTCCATCACAGTTAGCTCCTCCAACTTGTACAAGAGGTGATGAAATCACGTTCTCTATGAATGTGAAAGAATGTTGAGCACACAAATGTATTTAGTTATCCACTTCTGGAGGATTCATTATATGTGGATGATAAGAAAGGACTTCTACTGATTGGGAAAAGGTTTAAATGGTTCTATAAACAAACTATTCTATTTTGACCTGATGGATCTTATTTTGCAATAATTTGCAATGAACAATGCAATATTAACAGTAATTTCATTAACATTGAGCCAATTGCATTAAAAATGATTTAACATGTCATTACTCCTTTGAAACTCATTATTTGTAGCTACTTTAAACCCAAGAAAGTAATGTTTAGATCCGTTTAGACCATCTAAAGTTATAGCGTAACTACACATTTTTCTTTATTTTCTTTTATATTTCAGCTCACTAAGAACATTTTAAATTTAAGATAAAATCATTCTACCTTCCACTTGAACAAGCAAAATGCCAGTTATCTCATAGATTACCCCTTATCAGCACACCTTTTATCTTTCAAAAAGAAAATCAGGATGTATACTGCTATGGTTTGTTTCTAGTTGTCCCTCAAAGTCTTATCAGTCATGGGGTAGCTTCTGGAGTTTGTGATTATTGCTGTGGAGGTGCTGCGCCCACCCTGGGGGCAGGTAACCTGCATGGCAATGTAAGGAGGGGAGAGCAGCTAGCAAGCTGCCAGACCTGCTGCCCTCCCTTCGGCGCTTTGCTCTTTGCCACTATTTTGAATGGCTGCTCGCGCCACAGGCCGCTCTGCCTTGGAGCCAGATGAGTACGGACTGAAACCTCCACTAACTGTGAGCTAAATAGATCTTTCCTTCCTTCATTTTGGGTGTTGGGTGTTTTGTCCCAGCAATGGGAAAAGAGTAACTGAGACATATACCAACCTAAACCAAATATTGTGTAGGCTCTTCAGCCCGTTACTAGTGGCTACACATTATTATAACAGCAGATGTATTTTAAAAATATGGTGTCCAAAATTATTAATTACTCATCAAGTTGATATTATTTTAACATCAACTAGGATCTGGAAATGAAAACTTTTGCTTGACATATTATCTCTGTGATTTTTGGTTTTATAAAATAATCTCCTTTTGTAAAGATAATGGTTATGACTTTAATTTAGCTGAATAGTTTGTTTTGTATCTTTATAGTCTCAAGTAAATTAGTGTTAGGTTATATGACCAGCAAAACAATTATAGAAGAAATTTAGACAATTCGAAGTAATTGCACTTTTATTATTATTATTATTATTATTATTATTATTATTTTGGTCATAACAAGGATCAAATTCAGGACCTTGTGCTTCCCATGCAAGTAATTATTCTACTGAGCTATCTCCCCAGCCCCAGTAAATGCATTTTTCATTTGTAAACCCAGAGTTCAATCCCTGGTACTGCAATAAATGAATACATAAATAGATATGAAAAAATAAACCCAAAGGCTGTAAAACTAGAGTATTATGTTTGCATTGTTTTTACAATGTTACCAAGATCAGGAAGAAGCTTGAGTTGTTTTAAACCAAAATTATCAGTCTAATTTTTCCAAAGAGTCATGTACCTTACGTAAGAACATTATATGAAATTTCTTCTTACATAATTGCAGAGTAGATATTAAAACTTTCAAGCTGTTTAACATCCATGTTCCCTCTTATTATATAGCCCAATAACCAGGGGTATTAAATAAACTCACAATCAGAAGCTTTATTTTTTTCTGAATTTTAGTTTTGACAAGAAAAAAATCTAACATATTTAAAGTATTAAAATAGAAGAAGTTTTTAGAAGTATTTTATTTTTTTACATCTATGTAAATGTTTGAATAGTAATACTGCTCTTGAGAGGAAAAAACCCTTGGAACAGGAACTTACTCTATTAATTTTTTCTTTTGAGATAGGTTCTCACTATGTAGCCTATACTGGCCTTGAACTTGAAACAATCTTCTGACTCAGCCTCCCAAATACTGGGATTACAGGTGCGCACCACCACAGCTGGCTATTTAACTTAATTTAATTATCATTTTGTAAAATGTATTTTGTACAGGGTCTCACTATGCAGCTTAGACTCAGTGATCCTCCTTTTTTCAGCCTCCCTGGCACTGGGATTGCAGGTGTGCGCCACCATCCCCCTGACTCAGTTGCTGGCTCAGCACTCCCAGGGTGGGGTCTGTACCACATGTGGTACCAGAGATCAAACCCCAATCCCTGAGCTTACCTAAGTGGGTGCTTAGACTACTGAGCTGCCTCACCCGCCCTTAAATTTTTAAAGATTTTATGATCTAATTTATCATGACATTCTAATGGTTCTTTAAGCTTTGGGAACATTTTTACATTTAAAGTTTTCTCTCTCCCTCTCCCTCTCTCTCTCTTTTAGCAAAGTTAATGTTTCTAGAAATGATTACTATGATCTACTGGTGTGTGTCTTTTAAATATAACTATTTCTTACCTCTAAATATATGCACGTTTGTATCTTACATCTCCTGACAATCAAAGTTTACCTTGCTCAAATTCATGTTCTACATAGTAGCATTAACAGTAGAGCTGTTAGACTTTTTTTTTTTTAAATAGCAAACTATCTGTAGAAGTGGTATGGTAGGTGTGCTTCAGTTTGCTATGTTTTGATGTTATGTTGTTTTGTGTTACATTATGTTATATTTGCTTACAGTACTGGGGATTAAACCTAGATCCTAAAGCAAGCTAGGTAAGTACTCTAATACTGAAAAAATTCATAGTCATTACACATTTTTCAGATGACATTGGGTAACATAAAGATTTATTCTTTTACCTTATATAAGGAGACATATTGAAAAATAAGTACTGTCTTTGACAATCTTCAAACGGTTGATCAGCTCAGAACAATGTCAGAGCTATCTTATTTTTTCCTACTTGTCGAGAAGAAACATTTAGTTTGACTAATTTTTATAAGTCAAATGTATTAATTTAAGTATTTCAGTGACTCTGTTGAAAATGATCATATATTTCACTTTAAAAAGAAACATTCCAAGGCTCGTGCATAAAGACTGACACAATCATTTTTGCCATGCTCCTTTATTTCACATTTTGCCTCTGAGTTCAAATAACATTGTCAGTTAGTTGCATTCTCATTTTCTGGTACAATAAAGGTTCTGGAGATTTTTCAGCGTCCTCGTTCTGTCACACAAATCAACTGCATATTATATCTTAATGAAAGACTCCGTCTTCCTGCATTCTTGTTGCCTAACAGAGCCACTTAATCTTGTTAGACGCTGGTGATATTTCCATTCTCCTTGTATATAGTAAGGTTCTGTGCTACAAATTAAAGATCAGGAACTCAGTCTTCAGGAAGAAATAACAAAACAGTGTCAATAAAGAATTAAACCTCATATCTCAACTACTGGTATCTCAGGATGTACTCTCACGGCACAGGCTTCCCTATATCAGCTGATCAGACCAAGTGGCCAAGTCAGAGCCTTTAGATGTGGTCTAGATTCTAGCACACTTCCAGGACTAAGTCAACTGTCAGTAAAGTTTTATTAGACACAGTCATGGTCATCGGGTAGCTCTTATCAATAGGTACTTTCCCGCTATAAAGATTGAGTGGAGCAGGAAACTGACTAAAAAGAAAGTTATAACTTTGCAGAATTAGAACACCCAACCCAAGATCAACTGAACAGTAATGAATTACCATTGACTGAATAGGTGAAACAAACTAATTTCATTATGATTAAAATTTTATGTTAATTGATGTAAAAACTCTATTTAATCTATCTCTCATCCTCAGACTATATCTGATATAACAGATTGTATCAACAGAACAGTAATAAAGCAATTCCTTTAAGCTTTAATAATACAGTTTATTTAACCTTGTATATGCATAAGATTAACATTGTAATCTAAAAAATATAAAATATTTTACCTTCTTGTATTTTATCTCAAATGCAGCATATATTTTCATATTTCTAGTATGTTGAGGCTCTTTAAATGTCATTTTATTCCAATGAACTAAAAAATTTCAAAGAAAAAAAATCCATGAGAGATCTTAGTATCAAACAATATGTCATCACAACAATTTAAGAAGAATAATCATGTAGATTATAATGGCATGTGTTGATGGACCCTGTGTCCAAAACAATGATGGCAAAGTTTTACGAGGTCTTCATTTTGTGACCAAATATGCTATTTCATAAATCCAAGAGAAGAGAAATGGACCAGACACACTGCTACAGATTATCCACTTCTAGGTGGAATTAATGGGTATGATTAAGTGGGTTATTTATATAGCTAAAAATAAGAATCCATCATTTTTCTTACCAGACTGTAATTGAATACTGTGCCAAAAATTCCATTTAATTAAATATCTGTTGAAGAAAAGATTCAACTTTACTTATTAAACATGGTAAGATAGATTCCACTCAGGATCATCCTGGCAGGTAAACAATGATGGCAACAGATTGTTGCAGTGACAGGGGACACTGGCCTTGACTCCAAGTAAAGCAGGGGCAAAAGTACGGTCAGTGGATGGAAAATTACTACGACGAAACATCAGGAGTGCGCAAGATTGAGGAGTAAATCCACCAACCACATAGAACTCTTGCTCAAAACAGGCCAGAGTGATCAGATATCACTGGGTGAGAGTAGAGGATAAGGAACCAAATCAGATGTTGAGGGTGATGAGATGTGGAAGGTGGGGGCTTCTCGCTAACTGACTTGGCTATTGACTGAAACTAGATTTTACAAAGAAGAGCACAGTCAGGCTTAGGACCTTAAACTAAAGTTTGGTCAAGAAAAGAATTTTTGTGGTATGACAAACCAACTATTGAGAAACTAAGACTGGGGCTGGGAGTGTAGCTTAGTGGCAGGGCACTGGCCCAGCCTTGCTTTTGATACTCAGGATACCCTCCCTGCAAAAAGAAGCAGAGACTACACTTTACATGTGAAAATGACACTTATGAAGTTCTCCAGAATAAGGAAGGGTCCCCAATCCCTGGCCTCAGACCAGCTTTGGTGGGCAAGTGACGCTTCATCCATATTTGTAGCTGAGCTCCACCTCCTGTCAGATCAGCTGCAGTGCTATATTCTCACACCAGTGTGGACGCTACTGTGAACTGTGCATGCAAGGGATCTACCTTACATTCTCCTTATGAGAATTTCATCCCTAACGCTCTGAGGTGGAGCTGAGATGGTGATGTTAGCACCAGGCAGCAGCTGCAAATGAACATTAGAAGAGGGGTTTGACTAACCAAGAGACCATAATGAATTGCTTTCAGACGTGTATCAAACTTTACCAGTGAGTGGCAAGGGATTCAGCGTTGTGGTGAGCTGTATAATTATTTCATGACATGTTACAATGCAATAATAATAGAAATAAAACGTTAATGGGCTTGAATCATGAAACCACCACCAGCTCATCCACCTAGTCTATCCATAAAAAAACTTCTTCCTAAGCCAGGCGTGGTGGCGCATGCCTGTAATCCCAGCACTCGGGAGGCTGAGGCAGGAGGATTGTTGTGAGTTCGAGACCAGCCTGAGCTACAAAGTGAGCTTAAGGCCAGCCTGAACTGCATAGTGAGACCCTGTCTCAAAAAGAGAAAAAAATAAATAAATAAAATGCCCCATTAAAGAAATATCATGGGGTCAGGGAGATGGTTCAGTAGAATAAGCACTTCCCCGGCAAGCGCAAGAGCCTGAGTTCAATCCCTGCTTCCGAAAAAAAAGAAAGAAAGAAAAAAGAAATATCATAATCTTGTAACATTTCCTCGGGCTGGCAAGATAGCTCAGCGGTCTAAAGCGCCTGCTTAGGCAAGCTCTCAGGGACCACGGTTCGATCCCCAGTACCACATGCCATGCCAGCCCCTCCCCCCAGGGCGGGCTGAGCTGACCCCCCCCCCCAAAAAAAAGAATCCATGATGTGTTGATGTGTAGCGAGACACTGTAATAAATAAATAAATTAAAAAAAAAATTCTTCCTCAAATCCTATGCCTCGTCCAAGAAGGTCAGAGACCACTGCTCTAGAAAGTGCTGGATTAACTTCATCACATGAACTTCCAGTTTTGTGGGTTGCAAAGAATTTCAACTCTTGGCAGGCCAGGAATATTAACAAATATGGGGATCCTAGAGATAATAAAACATGAAGATTTCATAGGATTACTTCATACATAAAAGCAATTCCCCACCCTAAGTGCTTGATAAAGCATCCAGAGAGAGGTTCACTGTAAAGTCTTAGAATCATATGACTCTAGTTTTGTTAGCCATAACAAGGTTTGTGGGTGATTTACATATTAGTTGAAAACTCTCTTATGTCAAGGAAATAAAATTTTGGCCAAATAGGACAAAATATCAGTTTAATGGTGCTGAATCAGAGAATTGTTAAGCACCCTATCCCTGTCCATGTCTCAAAGCATGAACATACCCACTAAGAAAGGAAAATTTGACCCTAGAGTCCACTTCGTTCATGACTAAGTACTACCATGGGGTACAGCCTGAGGCCATCTGCATCTGAAGAAAACCTAAACGTAACAGAGGATACTGGCAGTTTTTGGCTGTTTCCCATAAATATGGAGTCTTCAGCAAAAAACAATGTTATCCCTGGGTTTTGCTCCGCTGATAAGGAACGATGTTTTCTGACTAGGAAGGATACATGAGAACATTGCAGAATTTTACCATGGACCAAGTAACCTTTGGCCTGTTATCTTTCATTGCAGTCCTGGGGATTGAACCCAGGGATGCTCTAAAACTAAGCTACATCCTCACCTGTTTTAATTTTTTTGAGATTGGGATCAGCATTTTGCAAGTTGCTAATACTTGCTTCAAGCTTTATCCTCCTGCTCCTTCTGTTGGGATTACAGTCATGTGTCCCCCCCAACCTGACCCTGTCTTCTCTTCTGAACTGTGTGGTTCATAAGCACAGGGGCTGACTCTCTATTTCTGCTCTCTTTTCTGTCTCTACCACCTACCACAGTGCCAGGAAACTTGTATATGCTTAACAAGCATTGAATGAATGACTAAATGAACACCCAGCATAGCACAGAGGCCTGGAAAGATTTGGTCAGGGTAATTAAGTTGGATTTATGGTGCTCCGTGAGTCAGTTTTTCACAAGGTGTCATTTCATGTTGGATAATATGAAATCAGAGGGCCGGGAAGGTGGCTCAGCAAAATAAGCCCTTTCCTGGCAAGCACAAGGGCCTGAGTTCAATCCCTGGTTGGGAAAAAAAAAAAAAATGAAATCAGGTATCCAATTCCAAATACTAGAGTTTGGAGTGGTGGTCCATTTGGAGGTCCTCAGTCATGTGGTTGCCATTCTGTGAGTGTCTACAACACGTCAGGCACCAAGATGAACAAGGAGGCCCAGCCCTCATTGCCACTGAGTTCGCAGCCTTGCACGGGAGGCAGACATTAATTAAAAAGCCTCCACACACATAAAATGTACGATTGTAACTGTGTCAGGTACGGGAAAGAGAGGCACTAAGTACTTGGTAGCCCTAGTGGGACCCCTCTCCCCAGGGAGCCTGCCCTTCTTGGGAATGAGGAGACTGCTGAAGGGCAGGTGTATTGTAAGTTATCAGAGCCAAAAGGAATAATGGGAAGACTGGATTAATATCGCCAGAGGACTCATGAGCTTAGTCCCACTCTAAGTGAGCCCAGAGCCACCAAAACTTCTCACATTCATTGACTGCTAAAAACAGGCTAAGGGATGTGCATAACTACTATCTATTTTGCCTCCCAGCATTCACCAAACTCTAAGTTCATGTAACATTAGCCAGTAACATCCCAGGTGAAGGACCAAAGAACAGACAGGTAGCTCCAGGAAATCTTGTTATCTGTGACCTTATATCCCAGCTTGATGGAATTTGCAATGGACAACATTGTTCTTTGTTTCCTTCTGTCTCATGTTGCTACACATGTGAAGGATAGGAGAAGATAAACTAGCAGAAGCAAGACAAGGGTTGGGACATTTCTGCGGCCCACTCGCTCTTGTGAATAAGCTCTGGGCATAAGCACTGTCTGTGTTCCCCAAATTCCTTTTAGTATCTACTCAGCAAACAGTCTTGGAAGATGGTTAGTGTTAGGTTCTTGCCCTAGTATAAATTGCTAAATTATTGTGGCGGTCATCTAATATGGCTGAAGCCCTAAAACAACAGCTTATCTTCCCAGAGACCACCTCCCCCTTTCTTCTACAACCCACCCAAGGGTGCAATTTCCTTTCACCTTTCCCATTACCTCAGGGAAGACCCCAATCAGTTCCTCAGATATTTCTAAATATTCCCCTCAAACTCCACCCCTAGCAAAAGTCCATAAAAATCCCCATCATTTTTGTCTCAGTCTGGAGGATCTATCTGCTCTATCTGCCCTTGATCCTCTTTGTTTTTTGGAGTTAATAAAGGCTTCTTTTATCTTTCCTATCTCTTCACTGTGCTACTTAAAAAGCTATCAATCATACTGGTGCCATGACTCAAATAGGCAGCATGCGAAGCTCCTGGGGGCCAAACCCCTCAGTTCTGAACCGCCTGCCTATCAACAGAGCTTCTCTCCTTGCACCCTGCCTATTTACTTCTGCCAGCCTGCATCCAACACCGGTCCACCTCAAAAGGTCCAGGTGAGCTGAGTCCTGCCTAGATTTCTGGTCCCAGATTTGAGGGGAAGCTGCCACTACTGTTCTTGGGAGAGGGTTGCAACCCTTGTGTCCTGCTAAAGATGAGCAGCTCCCCCTCCCAGGTCTGAAACCATGGGCTGTGTCCAGATTTCTCTTTGTCTAGGGGACAGAATAGATTGTGTTCACGTTCCTTGGTAGACACTCCGAGGCAACACAGTCACACCCATCCCTGAGGATTCCCTCCTGACTCCTGGTGAGACCTGGGAAGACCAGGCCTGGGAACTCCCCTCTGTTCTTCATTTGCGGGGAGGTGATGACCCTTCCCCAAGTCTTAAAGCTTGACTCAGCTCAAATTCGGTCACTATGGGAAGTATTCATTCCCAACCTCCAGAAGACACTCCACTGGGATGCCTCAGCCATAGTCTTGGCTCCCTTGGCCTCTGGGAAGTCATAAAACCCCAAAAGTTAACTTTTTACTGCCAGTTAGCTTGGCCGCAGTATAAACTCCACAACCACGACCAATCCCCTTAGGGGAAAAACTTTTGCAGCAACAAATGGTCAAAAATCTCTTAAAAGCCTTTGTTTGCTCTAAAGATACGCCCCTTTCCCATAACCACAACCCTCACAACCCACCCAGCCTCTCTGTCTCTGTCTCTCTGTCTCTGTCTCTATCTTTCTCTCTCTCATCTCTCTCTCTCTCTCTTTATTTCTGTCTCTCTCTCTCTGTGTCTCTGTCAGATCAGATTCCCCTATACCTGACCCCGCAGAGCCGCTAC
>PVKA01042363.1:0-17439 GCA_004027165.1 Ctenomys sociabilis | reverse complement strand
CTTCCAATTTGTATGTTAAGTAAAATCTTGAATTTTGTGTACTGAAGTGTTGAGAACTATGCCTGAACACTGTGTGAACCCAGTAACAACCATCTATTTTTTTGAAAACTTAAGACTGTCAATTTTGACTTCTATTTATTTATTTTTTAATTTTCTTTTTTTCTAGGAAGGAAGTTCTTCCTTTCCCAATTTCTTATTTTATTTATGTCTTTTTGAAATAGAGTTTCACTATGTAGTCCAGGCAGGCCTTGAACTCACTTTGTAGCCCAGGTTTGCCTCAAATTCAGTGATCCTCCTGCCTCAGACTCCCCAGTACCCAGATTACAGGTGTGTGCCACCACACCTGGCTCCTTTCCCATATTCTGAGGTGGAGAAAAGAAGCCAAGTCAGTTCTAAGCCAAGGAACTGCAAAAGCCACCTGAGCCAAGCAAGTTTGAGACCTCACAAAGCTATATCACCGAAAGCTGGAACCTGGAATTCTGACAGCTGGAACCTGACATCTGAACACTTGTTTTCCAGACAGTTATAACTGTATTTCAGCCTTTTCAAAACAGCTCTGTGGCTACAGACTCAAGTATGCCTCTGGCTGGGTCCACCGCTCCAAGTCATAGGGATAGGAAGACTTGTGCCCTTCTTAGGTTACTCAATCACCAATAGTGAGCCCTAGGACAGAAGATCCAGCAAAAGAGGACCTTTCCATCCACAGCAAGTGTTGATTTCACCCGTGACATGCTGGGTGGTGCAGAGAGGTGCCTGCTATACTGATTCCCTTATACTCCTTGCAGTCTCTGAAAGCAGAAAAATCATCTTCTCTAAACACTTGGTAACAGTTCCAAAAACAAAAACATGCTTCAAGGCACTGTTGTGTTATTCTGGAACTAGTTCAACTGGCAGATGAGCTGTTGATGTGCTCACCCCAATAGCCAGGTGAGCCCATGTCTTTGAGGAAGCCCACCCTGTTGTTGGCAGAATATCTGGCCACAGAAAGGTGGAAAGGGCACAAGAAGCAGGTGATCTGGAAATGTGCTCCTGGGAAGGTGATTTTGTGAATGAGGTCTTATAGGCAAATGACACCAAACTTGCTCAGGTGCTCCTCCACCACGGTGTTGTCCATCAGTGGGAAGGTCTTATTCTTGACCTTGCCCTGTCCACGTTTCAAAATGAGTTCCCAGACAGACTTCAGATTTGGAAATCCCCAGGTCACATAAAGCTCCATTATTTGCAGTATTTTGAGGGTTTTGGGGGGGGTGACTTTAACAAAGACACCACTGAACAACTTCTTCAGGTTAAGTCTTACAATGGTCTTCTGTACTAGTGCACATACCCGTTACTACATTGGAGGTGGACAACAAAGGCCAAGGAATGTTCATCAGGTGCTTCAAAGCACAAGGTTTCACTTCTAGTTATTTCACGTGCACTCAGTCACACCACTTCTGCCAGGAATCATGATGGAAAGATCCCAGTCACTTAAATCTTATTCCCTTTACCTTCCTCTCTTTTGTTTGTCAAAAATGCCTGCTTTGCCTGGGTGGCCCTGAGGGTTTGATAAGCCTTCTTCTTTTTTATGGGATTTTCTGGAACCAAGGGAATCTTCTTTCTTTGCTCTTCCTCTGCCATGTTTCCAGCATAAGGGCTACTCCAATATAATGATTGGAGTAAGTCACATCCAATATGATTTCTTTACTATGACCTCTTTACTATTCTTCACTACTAAAAATGTTCTTATTGTGATTTACAAAGTAGTCATATGATCTAGGTACCTATAGTCTCAATTGAGAGAAAAAACAATTATGAATTTAAAATACATGAAGCACAAATTTGGCTCAAAATTGGTAAGGTGACCTGAATGAAACCTTCACTCTAAGGACGTGGCCTTGGGAGAGAGAAGCTGGGAAACATGGCAATGAAACAGGAAAGATATATGAGCAACCAGACATAGTCCAAATTTCTTCAACTAAGAAAATATTCCTTGAAATTTCTGTACATTAACATTGCTTTGTCAGAGCCAGGGCTTACAAATTTTAGTATATTAAAATCCCTGTGCCCAATATAATATGATTGTAAGTGATGGCTTAAATGAAAAATCTTGAAGAGACATGGTTTTGGGAAGAGTTTAGCTCTAATTTGATCCCATGAGTAGCTAAAGAGTATGAGCTGCCACGCTGCATATTTTCCAGTCTTCAGTCAAAGGGTCATGCAATTAGGAGATGGAAGCTGGCCCAGTATATTCTTGCATCAATGACTTATTGTCTAGATCTGCTGAAATAAAATACAACCACCTCGTGTCTTAAGATATGATAACAGCAATTAGCCAAGAGCAATCTTCTAGCAATTATAATAATACAATGGCTACATGAAGGTGTTGCTAAAAGTAATCTAGACAAAATATGACATGTAGTAACCTTTATTCAGAGAAATTAGGAATCCATGTAGGTGACAGCCAAATACACAAAAAGACATGAGTAATACTTATGACAGAAGTGGTTTCTAGGGCTGGGGAGATAGCTTGGTGGTCTAAGTGCTTGCCTGGCAAGCACAAGGACCTGGGTTCAATCCCAAGTACTGCATTCTTACTGGCTCCGGAACCTCAAGCACATCATGTGGGCTGCCAAAACTGGGCGTGGTGGTGTATGCCTGTAATCCCAGAACTGAAGAGGCAGACACAGCAGGATAACTATGAGTCTGAGCTGTATATCAAGACCCTTTACTACTAACTAACTAACTAACTAACTAACTAACTAACTAACTAACTAACGAAACTATTACAAAAGGAAGTGTTTTTTAGATACCAGAGAAAGTGGATAGGAAGGAGTAAGTACAGGTCTGACAGATTCTATAATGGACCTAAAAATAAAGCTGAGCTTGGACTATGTATATGAATCATTCACATACAGAAAGTCACTCCAAAATAAAGACATAACTCATGTAAAGCCTTAACATAGTGTATATCCAAAGTTTATCAGTGATTGCAATAAAGAGTATTTTCTAAAGACTTAGGAAAAACTTGTCCTAAATTAGAGGTCATTTTATTATGTCCAGATGTCTACACGATTTCTTCATGGTCATGGTGTGGCATCAGGATTTTGCCAAAGAGCCATTACACAAGGAGAGAAATAGATATACAATATATGCACCTATACCAAAAGAGAAGCAAAACACAAAGTCACGGCTGCACTTTGCAGTGTAAAGTTCCTCCTTATCTTCAGAAGTTCCAGGAGTGAATATAAATAGTTATTTGTATTATGGCATCAGTGGGACACAGTGCTAATTAGTAGAAATTGTATGAATTTGTACATAAAGGAAATATCTCTCAATTTTATCCTCTTTTAATTCTAAAATAATTCATTCTTTAAAACAAAGCAAATAAGTCAGGAGTGGTGGTGCACACCCACAATCCCAGCATTTAGGAGACTTAGGCAGGAGGATCACTGTGAATTCAAGGCCTTCCTGGGCTATGTTACGAGTTCAAGGCTTGTCTGAACTACATGGTGAGACCCCATCTCAATAAAAAGGTGGAAGATGAAAACTTTTTCCTTAATCCAGAAATGGATGAAGTAAGACACTTCTAGTGCACGACACATTAGACAACGATTACTTTTTCAGTTTGTAAGAAAAGTTGATTACAAGCATGTTGAAAGTACTTGTATAATGATATTAAGCTAACTCCATTCATATCAGTCAGTTTAAAATATAGTTTATGATAGTACAGTAGCTATACCAAGCCTTTTCTAAAAAGAATAAGCATAAGGAAATATGAATGAAAATTTATTAAGAAATATAGAGATTACCATGTACATGCATGGTTGGCTTGATAATTATTATCTTATTATTAGACTCTAATTCACTTATACCCAAGCCATAGATCTTAGAGTAACCTCCATGAAGAGAAGGAGAAAACATCACTCTGGTCAGTAAAACAAAGGCCCATTAATATAGCTTAATAAATGGAGATATACACATTAAACAGTATGCATAGCTTTTTCTTCACTAATTTATAGATAAATGGTTGTGATGGATAATGGTAGTTAGTCTCTCAAATTGTTCTTTCAAAACCAAGTCACTGGCTTTGCTCCTCCCTAGAGTCCGGGAGTCAAAGCCGGTTCCCATCCTAGTTCTGTCCTTCAGTCGCCTGCTTCCTTTTTTCTTCCAACATGACAGATGCCGCTGTGTCCTTCGCCAAGGACTTCCTGGCAGGTGGAGTGGCCGCAGCCATCTCCAAGACTGCGGTAGCGCCCATCGAGCGGGTCAAGCTGCTGCTGCAGGTGCAACATGCCAGCAAGCAGATCACCGCAGATAAGCAGTACAAGGGCATTATAGACTGTGTGGTTCGAATCCCCAAGGAGCAGGGAGTCCTGTCTTTCTGGCGTGGTAACCTGGCTAACGTCATCAGATACTTCCCCACCCAGGCTCTCAATTTTGCCTTCAAAGATAAATACAAGCAGATCTTCCTGGGTGGTGTGGACAGGAGGACCCAGTTTTGGCGCTACTTTGCAGGAAACCTGGCATCAGGAGGTGCCGCGGGGGCCACATCCTTGTGCTTTGTGTACCCTCTTGATTTTGCCCGTACCCGTCTAGCAGCCGATGTGGGTAAAGCTGGAGCCGAAAGGGAATTCAAAGGCCTTGGTGACTGCCTGGTTAAAATCTACAAATCTGATGGGATTAAGGGCCTGTATCAAGGCTTTAATGTATCCGTGCAGGGTATTATCATCTACCGAGCTGCCTACTTTGGTATATATGACACTGCAAAGGGAATGCTTCCGGACCCCAAAAACACTCACATAATCATCAGCTAGATGATTGCACAGTCTGTCACTGCCGTGGCCGGCCTGACTTCCTATCCATTTGACACCGTTCGCCGCCGCATGATGATGCAGTCAGGGCGAAAAGGAACTGACATCATGTACACAGGCACAATTGACTGCTGGAGGAAGATTGCTCGTGATGAGGGAGGCAAAGCTTTTTTCAAGGGTGCATGGTCCAGTGTTCTCCGAGGCATGGGTGGTGCTTTTGTGCTTGTCTTATATGATGAAATCAAGAAGTACACCTAAGTTGTTTCCCAAGTTTCTCCTCCTGTGAATAGGCGAGTTGTATAATATAACAGATCTTGAGCATTCCGAACAGACAGTGCTGTCTGCTTGTCCTGGCAACTCTGTATTGGTTGACAATGGAAAGCAATAATACTCTGACCAGTTTTCTCTTAAAGCCATTTCCATGATAATGATAATGATAATGGGACTCAATTATATTTTTTATTTCAGTCACTCCTGATAACAAATTTGAAGAAATTAAAGTATTTAAAATGGAAAAAAAAAAAAAAAAAAGCCAAGTCACTAATTCACCTAAGGCCTGGAAGTGTTACATGTTCATTCCATGTCTTGCCAAGACTTACCCTTTACTCTAGAAAGCTGCTTCATTCAAGGTCATGACCTAAGGACTTCCTTTCTTAATTCGGAACTGTCTTTAGACTTTTCTCATTACTGGGAAAAATATCTGATAGCCAGAATTAAGGAAGGGAAAGTTTATTTAGCTCACAGTTAGTGGAGGTTTCAGTCCATTCTCAGCTGGCTCCAAGGCAGAGGGCACAGGGCAGAGGGCAGCAGTTCATAGTGAAGGAAAAACAGCAAAAAGCCAAAGGAGAGGCAGCAGCTGCAGGAGCTAGCTAGACTCTCTCCCCTCCTTACATTGTAATATAGCACTCCATAATCTAAGTATTGGATCATGAATTAATCATAAACTCTATAAGCCACCAAAGACTGCTTGAGTCTTTGGGGGGACAACTAGACACAAACCATAACAAGGGCCCATTCTATTTTTAGAGTTTTTCACATCATTGAGTTGCCTCCATTATAACTTTATTGCAGCTCAATTCTTCCTCTCTAATGCTGAGACTCTTACCCTTCACTAATATTAGAGTCACAGGATGTATTTCCTCTAAAACTCGCTCTATGAATATTAGAATTGGGAGTGGTCCTAGGAAGCTACTATAAAACTGCATTTTAGAAATATATCATCTTTCAGCCAGCTGACAATGAAAAGCTTTCCACTTGTTGCAGATGAAGCACTGATAACCTCTTGTTGGTTGGCAATAAAACTTTGGTGAAAAAAATCTATCATAAAATACTATTTGAAGGGAATGCGTATACAATTTTGAGAATATCAAGGGAAATAGCAATTGTAAGGATGTTCAAATGGATAGCTATCACTGAGGGCCCATTGATGGAAAGTACAGTCCTCAAGCCAATAAATTCATTCACACTTTAAGGAATGTTTTAATTTTTATTTACTTCTTATTTTTTAATTTTTTTTTTTTGCAGAACTGGGGATTAAACTCAGGCCCTTGCGCTTGCCAGGGAAGCACTTATTCCACTGAGCCATTTCCCTGGCCCCAGGAATATTTTTAAAAAGAAATCAAAATAAAGACCTTATAATGCACTAAAATTCTAAAATATTTACTCTCTAGACCTTTACAGAAAAGTTTGCTGATTCTAGCATTAGAAAAATAATAAACCAATAAATGTTCAATGTAAACTAATTTATAAAAGTCAAGAGGTCTTCCCTTATAGTTCATAAAGACAAACACTGTGTGAAACATACAGCAAATGAAGATTATATAAAATTTAATTATATGATTAAACAGAGCTTCATAAGAGATTTATTTCTTGGTTGTGCCATACCTGCTGTTAACCCAAGGTGGAGATCTTACTTGGAAATAAATACATAGATGAGACTTAAGATGGAGATAAGTGGGACAATGCATATGAAAATTGTGTATTTTTACGAGCTGTTTGGGCCTAAAATTTTATTCCATTCCTTCCCCTTTAGAGGCAAGTGTTATTATCATGCTCACATGACATGCAGCGATTTATGCCGTTCAAATGCCAACATTCTGGGAGGCCTAGGCAGGAAGATCGAAAGCTTGAGGCCAGGCTAAGCAACTTAGCAATCTAGTGAGAACTGACCTCAAAATTAAATTTAAAACAGGGCTGGAGATTTAATTTAGTGCAATGGCCCAGAGTTCAATCCCCAGTGCAACACAAAACAAACATGTATTTATCTCAGGTCCATCTTTACCTTACCTACTGATATTTATTCCAATATTCAGCATTAAGCAAAACCCCTTGAGACCTAGAACAAACCATACTATAATGCTGCCTTGCCAAACTAATCAAACATGATGTTGGATGTCAAGAGGCCTGGTGGAAATTAATGCCATTTTTAATATCTGAAGAACATAGTAATAAATCTAACTTTTTGAAAAATAGATCCTGGATGATAACATTAAAACTACCTCAAAATTTCACATATAGTAGCTCCACTTGAAGGTGTAGCTTCAGCAGTTTATGTTTTAGAAAGTCATATTAACATGTCCTCACATATTTGCTATGTTGTCCTTCATCTCATGAATATATTATTTTTACATCTACATTGGAAAAGTAAAAGAGTTTATATTTATCTTTCAGTTAACACTGTTTGTTGATCATTTAACTCCAAGGTAACATCAGCTTATTTAGCCTCTGTCAAAATATGGTCTAAAACAGCACAGAATATTGATATCCTCAGAAAATTACATTGAACCTCTACATCATTGACAGCATGTTAACTGAAACAGAAGTTAAAGAATCTGAAAATGTATTTCAAGTCTTAGTAAATATATGTGCTGTAAAGAATAGAGGATAGGGGCTGGGGAAATGGCTCAGTAAAATAAGCACTTCCCTGGCAAGTGCAAGGGCCTGGGTTCAATCCCTGGTTCCAAAAAAAAAAAAATAGAGGATAGGCACCACAAAAAATATGGATTTCCATTTCAGTGAAGGTTTTCTGAATTCCAGCAATCTGGAATATATTGGGCCATTCTGTCCAAGAGAAAACCAACTAACACATCTTAAATCTCCACAAAAAATGGAATTAGGTATATCTGAATTATTGAGCAGCATATTTTTGGAATGCTCTTCTCATCCTTATTGACAAATGAAACTGGTGGATTCAAGTGGGGAACAGGATGTGGAAGGAAGGGCTCTGCAATAGGCTGAAGGTATTATGAAAGCAGTACTCAGCATAAACCCTCCTGTACTAGAAATATCTGTTTTGGAAAAATAAAAGTTGTAGCTCTTATTCCATGGCAAGCTCCAATAAGGATGTCACAATGTAGATTCCTTCAATTCTGAAAACCAAGCAATTTGCAACACAAAATTATGCATCATTTGAAAAGCAGTTCCTTGTTTTATGGGTCATGGTTGAGCTGACTCTCAGACATCAAATTGCTTCCCATAAGATTAGAGCTGCCCATCCTGGGAAAGATTATGTCAGATGCACAGTGGATGAACCTTATCAGTAACCACTCCTAAGACAAAAGTAGTACACTAAACAAGATCTGATAAGAGCCAGACAAGGGCACAGTAGCAAGCTTGACGTGCGTATGGCTGGGTCCTTTTTATCACCTATGATGGTTATACCAAAAATTCTTTCTGTTCATCTGTAGTCATGTATGGGATCTTGTGAGGCACTGATAGAGAAAGAATAACTCTATCTTCATTTATAGATGGGTAAGATTGATTTTGGATGTAAGCTGAACATGGACCATATGTGGCATTCTCACACAGCAGTAACCTTCAAAGTTTCAAGTAAAGGAAAATCTACTAATAGGCAATGATGCTGTACATGGCCTTTCACTTTGAGCAGAAGCAGCAGTAAATTGAAATATGTGGCAATTTTGAATGACTTGGCTTATTGTTCAGAGGCTCAAAAGAATAAGAGATTTGATGATAGGAAAAGAGAGGTGTCATGTAGAGACATGTAGACTTGTCATGGGTATGGGCACAAACTGTCAATCTCTCTCTCTCTTTTTTACATGTTGAATGACCAAGTCAACTGATGTCAGATTCTGCAGTTGAATTTTTCAAATCTTGGCACAATGGTCTTATGAAAGGAATAAATATATCAGTTCAGATAAAGCAGTGCACAGATCTCATTTAACATAGCTCATCTAGCTACTGTTGTTGGCAAATGTCAAACCTGGCAGCTTAAGAGCTCAGGACAGGTCCCTTGATAGGGTATTCTGATGACTATTAATTTATCATCTCTTAGCTCCAAATTCACTTTTCAAATGCTTCTCTGAAAATGGATAAAATTATTGTAAGCATTTTTATTTTAAGGAATATGAAGTTAAGTTTTCTCACTAGAGGTAGCTGTGGTGACATTACAGAGGAAGATGTTTCCACAGGTTCCAGCTGCTATTCCATTAGTGACAGGAGTAAGTCTGAAAAGCCCCACAATGATCCCACGTTTCTGGCTCTACATACTGACCACCTTGCCCAAGGCCCTCACAATTCTAAGATCACGTGTTACAGTCTAACTGATGCCCTCACTCACTTTGCACATACACATACCCACCTACCAGATGTGGCTTGCTTGTGGCCCAGATGTTAGCTTTCCTACCTGACCAAATACTTTTTAAAAATGATCAAATACTAAGTTTATATAGTCCAGCACTTAATATTATCATTACTACAAAGTGAAACTATATTGTACTTATACTGCACTTAGCAAAATGACTGTGGATCACCTATGGCCCAGAGAAACAAGCATGATTGTGTGCCTCAAACTGAGATCTAACTCCATTTTCTCCAATAAGGAATTTATGGCTTCTTGGGAAGATTTCCTAACAAGTTTGTCTCCCTTAGGGTACTTTCACCCAGTCCTACTTTACTAGAGTTTTCTTGCATTTTGTAGTTACTATTTTATCATAGTTTAGTATTTGTTTATATTGAACTTTTTCTGTTTATATCTGTTTCTCTGGATTCCAGTACTTCTATAACGCCAAATGATAAAGACTACCCACAAGATCATAGGTTATTTCTAAGTATCAATTGATATATATACAAACATTTTGCTAAGTGCCATATGAGTACAATATAGTTTAGTTTTATAGTAATAATAATATTAAGTGCTAAGCTAATGTAATCTTAGTATTTAATTATTGATAAAAAGCAGTTTTTACACTGCTACATTTCTTGATTCTGAAAAATGATCTAGCTGTTCGTGGATTATTTCCAGATTATCCTTTTCATTCATGCAGAAAAGTAGAGAATTCAAGCTATGATATGATGAAACATCCCTTTATAATAAAATTTTACATAGAGGAAGAATTCTGACAGAAGTGCCATAAGAGCATGATAAAGGGCTGATGACTAGAAGTATAAAATCACTCAAGCAAGTTTCTAAAGGTTAAAAATCCCAGGTAGTTGATATTTATCACACAGTTGCATGATAATGCTACCTGGAAGATAACATCATCTCCAGATGCAGCTGTTAGGAATGTGCTGTTGGACAGGTCACCTGTGCTTTTCATCTGTCAAATGCATCCTTTAAAGAAAGTGCATGGTGAACTTCAGTGAGAAAAGGAACAAGGAGAATTCAAACACCAATAATAACTTCGTATTGTCTCTGAAAAGTCCTCTGATCTCAATTATAACTAAATATACAATGAACTCAAGAATATTTTAAAATATTAATTTGAGAAGTAGACAAATTTTTAACAGTCAGATAACTTACACATAAATTATCTATACAAAAGGTTCTTCATCAACTTGAATAGTCAAAATATTCTTCTTCTTTTTCTTATTATTATTATTAGTAGTAGAATAGTTGTATTTTAGGGAAAGGTCTACAGGGTACACAGGGTCTCACCACTAGATCGGACTGATAGTGATCCACCTGTTTACAGACTCCCAAGAGCTGGGACTATAGGCATGAGCCACCATGCCCAGTCTCAATTGCCATCTCAGTACACCATGGGGCTGGCGGGGCTGGTACATCAGGCCCAGGGATCAAATGCCCAGTCCCTACATCTACTTGCAGGTGTTTTAATCCATTGAGCTATTTGGCTGGCCATCAAAATATTATTGATATGGTTTTTCTGTGATTATCTTGTTACAAGAGGTGATTGAATGAATTTCAAGGAGGCCCTTTTGCCACTTTTGTTTCTTGGCGGAACTGGGCATTGAACTCAGGTCCTTGCGTCTTCCAGGGAAGCGCTTATTCCACTGAGCCACTACCTCCCTGCCCCCACTTTTTTCTTTTTTGCAGGACTGGGGATTGAACTCAGGACCCTGCACTTGCGAGGCAAGCACTTTTTCTACTGAGCTATATCCCCAGCCCCTTTTGGCACATTGAAAGCATGAAAAAAGAAGAAATACAGAAATAGATGTATAAGAAATTAAGGAAACAAAAAGGAGAAACAATTGAAAGAGGGAAACTAAACAAATTAAAGCATTAACTGCTTCTTCCCATAGGCTACAATGGACATTGGAAAAAGGAATGAACTTATTCAAAAGGAAGGAGTTACTGAGTTGAGGATAGGGAGTGGGTGAAAAAGATTTATTTATGTGTGTAAGCAGGATGGTTTGGACCCCTTCCTTATTTCCATTTGTATTCCTGTACTCTTTTGCACACTCTTTCCATTGGGGGTTTCAGGAGTCTCCAGCCCCTCACGGAGCTCCATGAATGAGAACCTGTCAGGGAACTTGCATTACAATAAAGAGGTATCCATTCCTGCATCTATGGTCCGGATAGGTGCCTTCCAGCCAGTACTGCACAAGGACACGAGAGCGCATGCTGTGTGACTTCTGCTGCTACAGAAGCCCCTAAGGCCCTGAAACCACACCTCACAGCCTATTTTCAAGTGAAGAGAACACTGCAGAGAGGCTACAGGATACCCTTGTAGGGCTAAATCCAACATTTGAATACTCCTAAAATAAGTTGTATTAATGATGTACTAAAGGATATTTTTATTTCTGCAAGACAACTGTAACAAAATGTTCACGAAGAAGTACATCTTTACTTAATATGCACTCTGGGTCTGTAAGTCACTGAAGCCATAAAAATGTGTAGAATAAATATTAAAGCTACAAAAAATGAAAGTTTAGCTTTTAGGGCCGGCTAAATTGTTCTGCAGATTAAAGCACCTGCTTAGGCAGATGCAGGGACGGGGTTCAATCCCCAGCATGCAGTGCTGGCCCTGCCCCTGAGACACACTGAGATGGCAAAAGAGAATGAGAGTGGTGGCACCTGCCTGTAATCCAAGTACTTGGAAGGCTGAACACAGGATGATCACTAATAGTCCAATCTGTGTAATGAGACTTTGTAGATCCTACAGACCCTGTACTAGAAATAATAATAATAATCATCATCATCATCATCATAATAATAATAATAATGATAATGAGAAGAAGAAGAAAAAGAAGAAGAGGAGGAGGAGGAGGAAGAAGAAGAAGAAAATGGCATTTTCATATTTTGACTGTTCAACGAATGAAAGAAATACAATGGTAAGCATGACTATAAGTATGTCTGAGGCCAGGGAGATGGCTCAGTGGAATAAGCGCTTCCCTGGCAAGTGCAAGGGCCTGAGTTCAATCCCCATTTCTGCCAAAAAAAAAAAAATATATATATATATATATATGTCTGAATTTGAATAAAATTCATATTAAACTTATTGTCTGAGATTGAACTATACAAAAGCAATTTCTGACAGTTTAGAAACAAGATACTTCCTAGGGAAGTGCTGGGAAGGCTGAGAGTGCAATGGAGGAAGCTGTGGAGTAAGGCCTTTTATAGTGTCTCATGCTAGGCTGAAGTTGCTAGATTTCCCTTCTTCTGTTTTGCTCAGTGAGAAATTAGATCTCTTGTGGGGAGGATGTGACATCTAATGAGGCAGCTCTATACAGCTCAAGGAGAGCCATAGGGACTAATAGTTGGAGGCTACCTGCTGACACTCCCCACAACTAAGCAATGACTGGCGCTGAGAAAACTGGCCATAAACATGCAGAGAATTGAAAGTAGAACCTTATGCTTCACCACATATTACAAATGGATCAATGATTTCAATATTAAAAACAGAAACACGGAAAGTGCTAAAGAATTAAATAATCAAAACTTTTGAAGACATAGACCTAGGAAAAGACATTCTGAATGTTCACCTAAAAAGGAAACCCTATCAGTATCACACCAGTTACACAAAAGTCACAAAATGGGATTATACCAAATTAAAATGTTCATGCTGAGGAGATAGCTTGGCAGTATAAGTGCCTACCTTGCAAGCATAAGGACCTAAGTTCAATCCCTGGTACCTCATGCTATGCCAGCTCTGGAATCCCAAAGCATGCTGAACCTACCCAAATCTGGGTGTGGTGGGACATGCCTGTAATCTCAGTGCTGGGGAGGCTGAGACAGGAGCATCACTACAAGTCCAAGCTACCCTATATCGAAAGAGTAGAAAAAATGGATAAACAAAAAGCAAATCAAAAGTTTCTGCACACCAAGAGGAACAACTGACAATGAAGAGACAATCTACAGAATGGAGACAAACACTGTCAGCTATTCCTCAGATAAAGGACTAATATGTAGAACAAAGAGCTCAAATAAAAGGCTAAATCAAAAAACGAGTAAATGAAATGAATAGACACTTCTCACAAGTACAAATGGCTAACAAATACATGAAAAAATTGTTCAACATATCTAGCCATTAGGTATACACAACTGAAAACACTGTGATTTCTCTTTACCCCAGAAAGAATGGATAGCACCAAGAATTTCAATAATTACAAATGCTGTAAAGGCATAAGGGAAAGAGAATACTTCTTCATTATGAATGGGAATATAAACTAGTATAAATACTAGGAAATTAGTATGGAGATTTCTAAAAAAAATATTAAAACTAGAGATTCCATTTGACCTATGTAGCACTCTTTTAAATGCCTTCTCAAAAGTGTTATAAACATCGTATTTCAGCCATAACCCAAATAAATCTATATCAAGATACATAGTAATCAAGATTCCAAAAATACAACACAAGCACAATCAAAGGCTGTTAGAAAAAAGAAACAAATCACCTAAAAAGGAAACCTCATCAGTATCACAGCAGACTTCCCATTAAAAACCCATAAGTCAAGGAGAACTTGGGGTAAAATACTTCAAGTCCTGAAAGATAAAAACCTCCAAACCAGATTCATTTGCCTTGCAAAAGAATCTTTCAAAACCAATGAGAAATAAAATACTTAAGTGAAAAAGAACAGTTGAAGAAATTCATGATCACCAAACTAGCTCTTTAAAATGTTTTCCAGGATATTTCACAAAGAGATAAAGGAGAGAACAATTCTGAGAACACCAATAAAAAAGAATCTGCCAAGAAAAGCAAGCAATTAAACAGAGGCAAAAGAGAAGGAACTCACAACAGGAAAATAATGTGAAATGGGTAAGCCCATATATATCAGCTATAACAATCAGTATAAATTATCTCAATTCACCAATCGAAATCAGACTGGCACTATGGATCAAGAAGCAATATCTAACAACGTACTACATACAAGAACAATGTTTTGCTCAAAAATAAATTCATAGGCTGAAATTCATAGAATGGAAAACAATACTTCATGAATTAGAAACCTGAAAAACATCAGGGATAGCTCTTCTGTCTGCAGACAAATTGAACTTCAAACCAAGACTCATCAAAGAGACAAAGAAGGTCACTATACACTTGTTAAGGGAAACTGCAAGAAGTGATAACAATCATAAATATATAGGCACCAAATACTGGTGTACACAATTTTATAAAATCAATATTAATACATATAAAAAACACACGAAACCAACTAGACAAAAATTCAACAAATATCTGAACTGAACTGAAACTCAATAAATGGACTTAGCAGATGTCTACAAAGTGTTTCACTCCACAATATGAAAGTACACATTTTTCTCAGCTGCACCTGGTATATTTTCTGAAATGGACCAGGTAGTAGCTAATAGTACAGGCTCAAATGAATACAAAGCAATTAAAATTATCCAGTGCATCTTATCATATAATCATGTGATGAAATTAGAAATCAGTGACAAAAAGAAACAGCAAAACTCAATAAACACAAGGAAATTAAATAACACCCTGAGATGCAATTGAAGGAAAAATTAAACAGTATCTATGAATAAATGATAATGCTAACACAACATACCAGAACTTATGGGATGCAATGAAAGCAGACCTAATATGGAAATTTATGGTGATGAATTCTCACACCAGGAAAACAGAATAAGCCCAAATAACATAATGTTTGTTTGTTTGTTTTTGTGGTACCAGGGATCAAACTCAGAACCTTGCACTTTCCAGGCAGGCATTTATGCCAATGAGCTATATCCTGGGTCTATGACATAATGTTGAACCACAAATTTTTAGAAAAAGTAGAATAAGTCAAGTCTAAAACTTGTATGAGCGAAGAAATTATAAAAATCAGCAGAAATTCATGCAGTAGAGACTAAGAAAATAATACAAATAACCAAATTTATTGAAGAGTTCGTTCTTTGAAAGACTAAAATTAGCCAACCTTATTTTTAAAAAGGAAAGAAAAGACTCAAATTCATGCAATTATCAGTGAAATGGGTCAAATCATTACAGATCCTGTACAAATCCAGAAGATCATCAATACCTACTTCAAAAACCTTTATTCTAATAAGATCTAAAAGACAGAAGATATGGATAAATCTTTTGATAAATCTTAAGAAAGCAGTAGCTTTCTATATCTAAAAATTTGACTACTTGGGAAATTTGATACTGAAATAATAATGCAATACGTGTTTCTCTGTGACTAGATTCTTTCATTTAGCACCAGTGTTTTTAAATTTAACCCATGTACAATCATGTTTCAATATTTAATATCCTTTCATTTTCATTTAATATATTTTCTAATATTCAATTTTAGGGAAATGGCACATTTTGTTTGTCATTCCACTAGCTGATGAACACTTACATTGATTTCAATTTGAGATATTATAAACAATCCTACTACTACAAAGATTCGTATATAAGTTTTTGTGTAGAAATATGTTTTCACTTCTTAGCTGTATATCTAGGAGTGGAATGGAAAGATCATATGATAACTCGGTAACTGTGGTATTATCTTCATGAGTATCACATATCCAGTAAATTGAACCTGCCAGTGCATTTCCTCTCACTGGAATATCTTCCTAACTCAACACTATTAAAAATTAAAAAAAAATTGACTGCCTTTTGCAGAAAGCTCATAAGTCCAACTTACCACCAAGAGTCTTCCTCCTATCCTGTTAGATGATGCATGACCCAGCTCAAAACACTATGTCACTGATACAAAATGTTTTTCTGAACCAGATGGAAAACAAAGTTTGAGATACGAGAGTTTATTAGCGGGGCCAGGGAGATAGCTTAGTAGAATAAGTGCTTGTTTGGCAAATGCAGGGTCCTAAATTCAATCCCCAGTACCACACACACACACACACACACACACACAGAGAGAGAGAGAGAGAGAGAGAGAGAGAGAGAGAGAGAGAGAGAGAGAGAGAGAGAGGTTATCAACATCTGTAAAGGGAAGTGAAGGACGGATCAGGAAGAGAAAGAACTTAAAATGAAATATAGGTATGGCAGTCTTGTCCAACTTGGTGGGGAACCCTGGACTAACCATTGTTCATCATTTTGCTCTGAGTTGGGCTAAAATGGTTAGTTATTTTTGACCTTCCCTGACACTGATAGAAAATGTGGGCCAACTGAAAAAGGGGTATTAAGGCTGCTCTCAGATACTGACACTGAAGTCTTCCTGCTGACTTCCTAGCCAAGATCCAAATAACAGAAATCTGGGTGTCACACCACATTTACCACATATATTATACTTTGATGGAACTCAGAAATTTTCCCAATAGTTGTTCTATTTTTATTAAGCAGCTTGTAATCATGTTGATTAATCTCCAAATATTCAGTAATTAAGTGACAAAGTGTCAATAGATAACACATGCACAGTTTAGTTGCTTTTCAATTTCCTATACATTTTGTTGGTATATACTGATTATACTGAGTTTACGTTATGACATTTTCATCATACATGTAAACATACTTTCATCCCATCTATATTTTCATTAACCCCATTTTCTCCCTTCTGAATCCCCATGAGCCCCTTTATTTTAGGTCTGTCTCACTTCTACCTTTATGTTTTTCCTCATTTCCTTTTTTCTATGTATTTATAATGCTGTAAAAATAGAAATAGAAATTAGTTTCTCCTGACAAAACAAAATTAGAGTGCGTCAAATGTTCTTTTTTTTTTTGTCTTTTTTTTTTTTTTTTTTTTTTTTTTTTTTTTTTTTTTTTTTTTTTTTTTTTTTTTTTTTTTTTTTTTTTTTTTTTTTGAGACAGGGTCTCGCTATGCAGTTCAGGCTGGCCTTAAGCTCACTTTGTAGCTCAGGATGGTCTTGAACTCACAACAATCCTCCTGCCTCAGCCTCCCGAGTGCTGGGATTACAGACATGTGCCACCATGCCTGGCTTGTCAAATGTTCTTGAATAGAAAAATTTAGTAAAACTTATAATTTCTTTCTATCTATCTATCTATCTATCTATCTATCTATCTATCTATCTATCTATCTATCTATCATT